>JAJOOO010011764.1:0-32426 GCA_029582685.1 Solanum piurae | reverse complement strand
ACAAATACTTGTAAACTATCTTGAAAAAGGTTTCATTCATTTTTAACGTTAAACATTTTACTAATCTAATTTAGTTTGAATTATAGGTATGTTTTTGAATTAATTAGTTTGATCAAGTTAATTATTTCATTTCGTTGAATTTAAGAAGCTTGTTAATTAATTAAATTTAAATTCATTAGCTAAATTCGGCTAAGTTTCAAATTCTATTTGGCACTTGCAATGGCAAAATTAACCACTTGCTATCCTAGCCTCTCAATTCTTTTGGACTAAAAAATTGGACCATATTTTCAGCCTAATTTGATTTCCAAATACACCAAAATCAACCCTTTCGTTCAGCCCACAACTAATATATATATATATATATATATACATACGTACAGCAACCCAAACAAAAGCGACCCCACTTCATTCTTCTTCTTTATTTTTACGCAGCAACGCCAGCAAAACAAAAACTCTAGCAAACCCAAATCACGATTCAGCCAAAATCGACCCGAATCAAACATCAGTACGCGACGTCAATACACAGAGCAAACTAGTGCAGTACTCTACTTTTCGTCGTCTTCCTCAATGTCCCTTTTCAGTCGTACTGTCACAGCAGCAAAAGGGCACGCGGAATAGTCCTTGTAGCGTGAGATTGAGGCATGTAGCTCCTCAAGGACGATAAGTCGATCCTAGCCCTCCACCTCACTCCAATCCGTTCGAAATTTTGAGAATCGTTGGGAATATTCTGATTTTAGAATAGAAATTTGGAATTTGAATTCAAAAAATGGGCCCTTGTTTATTTGATTTTTCATCCCTTTTCCCCCCAATTCCGAACCCTAATTTCCTCCTATAAAAACCCCTCTTCTTCCTCAGTTGGGAGGGGGATGGATTTTTAACAAAAACACTAAGAGCAGCTTAGGCAAAAAAAAATAAAAAATCAAAAGATATAGAAATACGTTCAAAAAGAAGAAGAGAAGAGGCAACTAGTTCTGGTTTCTTGTTTGCTGATTCATATTCGCGTCTCGGTGGTGAAAGTTTGTCATCTCTGCTCGTTTAGTCCCATTCGCTGCACAAAAGGAGGTAAAATTCCTTTTTCTTAGTCTTGTCTGTTTAATTTCAAGCCATGCTAGTTCCTCTATGTATGAATTTAGTTGAGTTGGAGCTTTGTTTGTTGGTTGTATTCATCGAAATGTGGTTATGCACATTTAGTTGTTCGTTTCTCTTCTTTGGCTGTTGTTAGCTTTCTCGTGGATTTTTAGCATGTTGAAACCTTTTACGGTTCAGTTCATTTTCTTGTGTTTGATTGTTCATAAAAGTCGCTTAAGCTGGCTTGATGCATCTTCGTTCGATCTTGTTATAAATCATACTCTCTCCGGTGTATAGTTTTATTAGCTTCCCTTTCCCCTCGAGTTTGAGTTTATTTTTTAACTATTTTCAGCGTGCCTTATTATGGATTTTCTTTGCATTCACCATTGTCTTGATCGGCTGTCTCAATGTCATACATACTCAAACTTCGGTTCAATGATTATACGCTTGTTTTGAGGCAACTTTTTATCTGCGTTAAGCTCATTAAGTGATCATTTAATCATGTCCTTTTTTTTAGTCTTCATTGTCTAAACCTTATCATGTTTTTTTTTTTTTTTTGGTTTCTTTTTTGTTTGCTTGAGGCATTTCCGTCTGATTCTTGAGGCATTTAGATTTAGCTTTGTCTAACTCTTGTCATGATACTTTCTCATTATATCTCCAAGTGATGTAGCATGCTTATTTCCCCTCCTTTTCCTTACTGGAAGTTATAATATTGTTAAAACCCTCTCTTATTCATGTCTGGAAATCGTGTGAACTCCTGCCATATTTTATTAGCGTTATTTTGCTGATTTGTTCATATATAAAGTACTCAATTTCATAGGTCTGTCGTTATTTTTTTTCTTAATGGTATAAATGTATAATATTCTCTTTTTATCTTTCATTTGTGTTACTCTGCTTTCTCTCATTGAAAACCAATGCTTGCGTGCCATGACCTTTGTTTTTTTCTTCTTCTTTGAGATTCAGTCTTCCCATACTCTTATATTATCCTATTTTAAACTCGATGATATTGATTCCCGTTAAGAAGAGGATGTCGGTCTCAGTTGGTGGAATGTAGTTATCTTTTGATGCTTTTTTTTTTTTTTTTACTGTTAGGTCTAGATATGTTTGTCTAAAATCAAGTTGTAATTAACCAATCATAGTCTGGTTATCCTACCTAAAATAGGCTTAGATAATATCTTAAAGTTAAATGATAGAGCTTTGTGTTTATTTATTTGAAATTTGTTGTTATTAATCATATATGGTTTTTAAGGTCTTCTTTTGTGATTGATTCAGAAAGCTTATGATCTGTCCCTATTTCTATTTATTTTTTAGGCTTAAAATTAAGAGCAGTTATATATGGATTTAGTCTATTTTGGCATCTTCCTGTATTAAATCATTGAGTTGTCACTTACATGTTTATTTCTTTATGTTTGCATGTGAACACTATGGGAGTCCGATCGGACTTAAGCCTTCTCCTTTGCATTTCGAAATGGGCAACGAAGGCCCAAAATCCTTTCTTTTGAGTCAGCCGGCAAGTGGAACCGAAGAATGAATCCATGAATTCGGCGTACAGGTGTTTGGAGAAGATTTTGGGATCGTATACACTAGTATATATCTAGTGTGTATGAAAGTTGGAAAATGGCCTAAAGGCCCCCATATTCAGTTTTGTATTTTGTTGTTGGGCCTAAGCCCTTTTATTTTAATTATCATCTTGTTAGTTTAGGACATGTACTGAGTTTTGGGCCTTTGGACCCAAAACTAAAATTAGGCCCAAGTACTGGCCCAGACGAACAGATCCAGACTTGGGCCCAAATCTTCTTTCCCTATCTCATTTATTTGCTATTAGGTGTTTTATGTGTTTATTTAATTTTAAGGTTTTCTAATCAATTCCCCAAAAGATAATCACTTCGGAATTTTCTAAAGGCTAAATAATCATACTTATTTTACTACTTAAGTTATTTTGTAAAATATTTTATTTAAGTAAATCCTTTATACCATCTCCCTTTCCCTAAACAAAATAAAAATAATTCAAGTTTTAAGTTGTTTATTTTTAAGTTTTAAGATAGTTTTCTCAATTTTAGTTAAGTTGCTTATTTTCTTAAAACACTTAGCCAAAATGGTTAATTATTGGATAACCGCATGTTAGCGGACATTTCGGGTGCTTTTAAACCCTTCCCGAAATGTTAATATGAACCCCGAATGCCCTTAAATATTTTTCAATAGATTTATGTTTTGATCTTTTGAAAAAGCAGTTTTCTTGATTTTTCTTAAAAATTAAGTGGCGACTCTTAAACCAGTCTTATTATATTTTCCTAAATAAAACAATTATTTTAGAACTGTATTTGTTTCCACCTTTAGATTGGTGTAATTTCTCACTTTTCTCGATCTCTTTAGTTATAGTTGTCTGCTAATAATACTCCATTGTTTTGCTGTGGGGAAAATGCATAAGTACCCCCAGCCTATGCCCGAAATTCCTAAGACTTACCTAACTTTTACTTAGGTCCTATTACCCCCTGAACTTACTTTATATATAATTTTTTACCCCTTTTCAGCCTACGTGGCACTATCTTGTGGGCCCAGCGTGTGTTGACATTTTTTTCAAGGATAGTGCCACGTAGGCCGAAAAGGGGTAGAAAATTAATAAAAAAATAAGTTCAGGGGGTAATAGGACCTTAGTAAAGATTAGGTGTGTCTCAGGGATTTCGGGTAGGCTGGGGGTACTTATGCATTTTTCCTTTTGCTGTGTTCTTTTTTCTTTTGCATTTTATTAAAAAAATATCCCCTTTTTGTTCTAACTTAGAAACATCAAGGGCCTATTCTTTGTTGTTCTTTATGATCTCTTTGAAAGTAGTTTTGTTGCTCATATCAATGTCTATAGTCTGTTTGGGATTTCGAAACTTATAATTGATTAGTACTTCATGATTTTATAGATATGTTTGGGCAAAGACGGAGAAAGCACTAATAACTCCAGAAAAGTGTGGTGAAAAAATGTAGTGAGTTAGTGAAAGATTGAATATGTTTTCTACCAATATGTAATGAGTTGGTATGACTGTAAATAATACTTTCATATATGAAGGGAAAATAGTAGTTTCTGTCCTTGGAATATTGGTTTATGCCAACTTTGAGCTCTATATAATAGTACTATGCATTCATTTTTCTTTTCCACAATTTCATATAAGAATAAAGATAAGTTTTTATAATATTATATTGGTTCCGTTTAATATTTTGGAAATCTAAGATAAATTATTTCCAACCAATAAATACATGGATCGTTTTATTAATTATCCTTCAATGTTTTTATTTGTTTCAATATTGTATGTGTTCTTTTTCTTCATAAAAGTGGATTTATTTTTGACCTAATCCATCTGTGGCCTCCTAAAGTTGGCACTAATTCATCGGTGACCTCCTAAAGTTGACACTAATTTTCACTTAGACATCTCAACTAGGCTTTATTCATTTTAGACACCTCATGTCATGTTTTGATGTGTCATATTGACACTTTTTTGATAATGAGCCAAATGTGTAAGGTGTGTGTAACACACTCGCTAATGACATGTCGAAATGATGAATTAAACAAAGACATGTGGTATATATATTGAAAATAATTTTTAAATGATGAATTTTGAGTAGAAAAAAAGAGAGAGGCCAATGACTTAATGACACATGGTAATTTTTATCCAAACATATTTTTTAAACAATCTATCCTATGTTGTCTTCTAGATCACCCCACCCCCGCTCCTCAACCCCTGCCCCATCAGATTGTCATCTCCGCATACCACAACCTCCTATCCCTCCCACACTCAAATCATCTTCTCCACACCACCTCCCACCCCCGAACTCCAACCTCTCCCCAATCCCGATTGTCTTTCTCCAAAATACTTTCATAGTAATTTAACTGCTATTTATACAAGAGGAAGAAGGTGGCTCCTAAGAGTGTCAATGATTTTATAAATGAATGAGATATTCATACAAGATAAAGGTGGCTCCTACAAGTGTTAATGATTTTTTTTTTTTACGTAATTGATCAAAATCAAACTGATTATTTTAATTTTTTTAAAATAAAATCGAAGGTGACAATATAAAATTATAATTGTAACAAATAATGAGAATGATTTATTTTTTTTATCTTAGAAAAGATGTGTGTGTCAGCATCGTAGTGTTCCTCTTCGTCATTGAAAAGCATAAAGGTTTAACTATTACACTAAACTACAGCTTAACACCACTTGAAATTAATGTAGACTGACAAATGATCTCCATCTTACTCTAAATTTTGACTGACTGTAGGGAATTGCTACTCAAACTTAGAAATCCTCCGATGCAACATATATTTAGGCAAGAAAATCAAGTGGCACACACCTTGGCTAAGGAGGGTCTAAATTGAAGGAAGCTAACTCCGAAGTGCTTTGGACAATTCTTTCATTGATTGTATCTAGTAAAATAGAAGTAGACAAAGTACATGTATTGATGCATATAATTAAATAAATTGTAATATATCATCTTGTTTACCAAAAAAAATGCAGCTACAAGCTCTTTCCTAACTACTCGATTGCCATCCAACTGATTGTTTCCTTCAAATTGAGATATGATGATGGTCTTTTTCACAAAACAAATTAAAACAAGTTAGCAAAGATTAAACAATAAGTCAAAACAATAATGTAATTCTCCTGTCCCCATGTTGGTTGCCAAACTTTTTACCCTTAAATCCATAACTTAAAGTAACAATTGAATTTGTATAAATGGTTCAAGGACACACAAAGTAGAGTGACCAAACAATAAAATTGTTGATGATAAATTACTTGTTTTATATAATTAAAGTGATGAGCCAAATCAGTAAACAATACAAAAAATTTTGTTGAGAGAAAAGTAATGAATACTTTTGAGAAAAGGGTCAAATGCCACCTCAAACTTTAGCCATATTTCCAACTACACACTTAACCTTTGCGGGAGTCTTATTACCCCCCTGAACTTTTTTTTATTTTTTTATATTAGTTCACCCTCAAACGCTGATGTGTCCACATAAATGAACTCACCTCCGTGACGCGCGTAAGAACGTAATAAAATGTTCATGTGGAGTCTAAATAAGCCTCCCAACGGTAACTTAACTCTTTATTTAACCATATATTTATTTTTTATTCTTTTCCCAATTCATTTATCTCCATCTCTTTTGTTCTTAAACAAAAGCTCTCTTCTTTGTTCTTCATCCACCATTTTCAAAGCTTGAATTTAGTTGTTGTATCTTCTCCAACTAAGTTTGAATTTAGGGTTTGCAATTTTCTCGAATTTCATATTGAACAATCGAAATCTTCCCCAATTCGATAACTTGATTTTTTTTTTCACTTTGTGTTATTAGAGTTAGTAATGTCAAATGCAAAATTGAATAAGCTATGCATGGAAGAATCAGACCTAATGCTCAAAATCATAGTATGATGCAAACATGGAAGTTTGTTGCATATGCAGACTTCTTGGTCGAAGTCGAATCCCGAAAGACGATTTTGGTCTTGCCCCTACTATGGTGTATGTGACTTTTCTTCAGTTGTTTGATTTTGTTGGGTTTAACTGATGTGAATGTTAATAACGTTAATATATTGTTTTTATTTTTTCAGTCGAACAATTGTAATTTTTTTCGATAGAGAGACAGAGAAGAAGTCGATCCAAGATCCCAATTTATCCTCCCAAAATTGGCGAACAAAATCAAAGAGTTGGAAGATGAAGTTTGGAGGAGACAAATTCAAATCAATGAGCAACAAATTCTGATTGATACTTTGACAGTAGAGAAGAGGTTCAAACGAAGAAAGTTGAAATGGTGTACGTTTGATTGGAAGGTCATTTTGTGTATTTTGATTTGTGTTGTTGCCTTGTTTATCAACAACCTATTTCAAAGTAGGGTTCATTCAAGTATTGAAGTAATTGAATTGCCATAACGTATGTGAGTAGTGAAAGGAGTTGAAACTCTCTTTTGGTTGTCATATGTAATATGAGAAATTTTGTATATCAATATCATGAATCTTTCCGGATAAAATAGTTGATATAATAGTGTCTATATTACAACAAATAAGGGAAAAATTGAATAAACATAACACCATTTATAAAATAGAAGGCCTTTAATAGACATGATCGATTGTAAAACAGGCCTCACATAAGGTCAAACAACAATAAAAAACCAAACACCAAAATCGAAAAACCAAAAACCAAAACCAAAATCATAATTTGATGTTCAATACTAATACATCATCACTCGAAATGGAAAATGTTTTCATGCCTACTTAAAACAGTACTGCAATATCATTACTTCCTAGATTGGATTGTTTGAACTATTTCCTCTTGATTTTTTTATTTGTTCCTTTCTCATTTCTTGAAGTTTTCTTGTTGAGATTGCTGCTTTTCCATTCCATTTCGACTTGGGTGCAGTACTTGGTTTGTAACCAATATCACCAGTAACATCAGCAGATTTTGTCACCTTTGTTGTACCAGTAGAGATGATCTTACAACTTGACATCCCAGGCTTTATTCAAATTATAAAATAATTAGTGAGTGAGTTTGTAGTTAAACATAAAAAAAAAAATATAATTGAATCAATAGAAAATACTTACATTAAGAGCTTTAAATCCATTTTCAGCTTGAAACACACCCATTCCAATGACTGCTTGCCTTTTGTATGAGGTTGTGTTTCCCCTACCCCTTCCTCTTCCTTTGTTACTATTAGTTAACTGGTAATCAACAGGTGTAGAAGATTCAACATGGTAATTAGCAGGTGATGGACATGTAGGAGGTGCACTAGCTGCTGCAGGTGGTCTTCCTTTTGCACCTTTTGTAGGTGCTGCAAATGCACTAGGTTCTGCAGATACACTAGGTGATGCGGTTGGTCTTCCTCTTGACCTCTTTCCAGGTACTGGAGATGCACTAGGTGTTGCAGGTGATCTTTATTTTGCACCTTTTGTAGGTGTTGCAAATGCACTAGGTTCTGCAGATGCACTAGGTGCTGCAGTTGGTCTTCCTCTTGACATCTTTGGAGGTCCTGGAGATGCACTAGGTGCTGCAGGTGGTCTTCCTCTTGACCTCTTTGTAGAATGCTCACCTTTTGTTTGTGTTTTCTATAAATATAGTTAAAAATAATTGTAGTTATTACATATGAGATCTCTATCACATACCAAATAGTGGTCTTTATCTTATCACGCCACACATGGAGACATCTCAAATAGGTAAATTGGTTTGGGAAGACGGGGGAAAAACATCCATCGTTTAGGTTTCTGAGTTTAAAGTTAAAGATGTTACCTTTGGTCTGCCTAAACCTGAAGTTTTGCCCTTTCCCTTGTTTGTATTTGATGGTTCTTCTCTTGCTGATGACTCAACCTTTTGTGGACATCCTCTCTTGTTGTGGCCTTTAACATTACAGTTACTACATGTCATGGCAAGTCTAGTTCTAGGTAGCTTTCCAGATTTTTTACTCTCACCAGCTTCTTTCTTTCTAAGTTTACCTGGCCTGCCAGACATGCTTTTTTATTTCTGGTGGTTCAACTGTGGGGTTAGTAGATACAAGCCACATCTCTATGTTTGTGACAGGTTGAAGGACATTGGCATAAGTTCTCAAGTAATTTGCCTTACTATAGCAATTGTCAATGTAGTCAAGGGGTTCACATTTCTTAAAGTAAATGGCAGTCACAACATGTGCACATGGTATGCCTTTTAACTGCCATACCTTACAAGTCCACCTAAATCCACACTGTGGTGAAATAGTCCTTCTCTTACTTCAAACCCATCAACTCCATTAAATTCAATATTACAATTCATTGACCTATTAATATTCTCCCGTAGTACCTTCAAAGACATTGGAGAAAAATCACACAGCCAAGTATTTGTGAACTCTCTTAACTTGGCTATTCTTGTCATCATCTTTACTCTTATCTCTTCAAGCATAGTAATAATTGTCTTGTGTCTAGCTACCAAGATCCATGCATTAAAGCGCTTAGACATATTGTTGTCTACAGAATCACATCTTACTTGAGTATTAAAGTAAACCTTACACTAGTACTCTATGTTGTAGTACATAAGATCATTCATAATTTTTTCTAGACCAAGCAACTTCATTTTTGCAACATTTTTCCTCAATTGAGATTCAAAGTTACTCTTTGCAATAGACCAAAATTGTTGTCTTCTTTGGAGACCTCTCTAGTCCTTAGCGTAGTTAGCTAAAATGTGTCTAGCACCCATTCTATGTTCAACAACAAGTAAAATATTTAGAATTGCTCCTATTAATTCCTGTAATAGATCTAGATATGTTATAATAACAAATACATTAAAATTGATAAAGACAAATACAAAATAAAATAGTACACATACCTTTTGCATATCTGTAATCAGAGTGAGATTTTCACCATCTCCTAGTACTAGATCTTCCTTCAACAGTTTGATAAACCATGTCCATGTCTCTTTCTTTTCATACTCAACTACTGCCCAAGCAAGCGGCAGCATGTGGTTATTACCATCTTTAGCAACAACAACTAAAAATTGTCCTCTACAAACTCCTTTAAGAAAACAACCATATAAACCTATGCACTTTCTACAATTTTGGAATGCCTTCTTCAATGGATCAAAGCATATGTAAAAGCTCTGAAATACTGGCCTACCAAGAGCATCAGGTTCACCAAATTTAACAACACAAGTGCTCCCTGGATTGGTCCTCAACAGTTCATCTTTATAGTCAAGAATTTTGCCAAATTCCACAATATGATCACCCATAATATCTTTCAACACTTTAGCTCTTGCCCTCCTAACAATAGTCTTGCCAACATGAATTTTAATTTTTTTCCTTATCAGCTCTTGCAACTTGAAGACTCTTATATTTGGCTGCTCATTAATCCTTTTTCTAAAGTGTGTAGCTATGAACTTTGCATTACACAAATAATTTCTAGTTGTGTTGTTACAACTATGCTTTGGATTGTAAGTCTTTATCATGAAATCATTTGTTGTTTTGTCAAGAAATGCAAACAAAATCCATGGACAACTTTCCTTGCACCTACATCTAACTCTTTTTGGCTCATTCACACACTTCTCTATTTGAACTATTTTCTGGACAACATATTTACTAATTGCTCTTCTAAATTCATTCACATCTGCAAAGACCATACCCAACTGCCATACAACATTTTTGGCAGTAGGATCATGTATAATTTTTTGATTATTTGGCCTCCTCCATCTTGATCTCCTTCTTGATAAATTTACAGTTCTTGGTAAATTTACTCTTTCAGATTCAACACATTCATCACTAAATTCATCTTCATCTATTTCAAAACTTCCATCATCAGAACTTGCAAAATAAGGCTCATTACCTCCTAATCTTCCTTCAACACTTATTTTACCTGTTTGAGTTTCATCAAAACCTAAATCTGCTCCAGCTTCACCTACTGGTACCTCTTCAGTATCAGCTGGTACTCTCTTTTTTCTTTTTCTTCTTTGAAAAGATCTCTTTTTAGCCCTCAACTCCCTAACCTTTTCATGTACATCACTACCATAATCCTCATTATCATCTCCCACCAATCCACATTCATACTCAATATTATCTTCAGTTGAGTAATCAGAACCCTCTTCTTCTAAGAAATCAGATTCAACAGGGCCTGAAACTAGATTATCAACATCTTTTGTACTAGGATTTGCAGCAGTGACAGGAGTTGCAGTGGAAGGAGATCTAGGAGTAGAAGTTGTAGTGGGTGGAGTTTTAGTGGAAGGAGATCTAGGAGCAACAGTTGTAGTGGGAAGAATTGTAGTAGTGGAAGGAGATCTTAGAGCAGAAGTTGTAGTGGGAGGAGTTGGGGTAGAAACATATCTAGTATCAAAGGTAGTAAAAAGGTCTTCACCTACCCCACTTTGTTCATTTACTTCATTAAAAGTTGAACCAAATTCCTTCATATCCCCATGAAGAATATTTTCTAATAAAATAAGGGTGGGGTCTACAACTGCATCATCAATCAAGTGCTTTACATATACCTCCACAATATCTCCATCTTTCAAGGAACAACTTAAGTCTAAAATAGCCATATCATTATGAATATCTTCCAAAATGCCACTGTTAGGAGGTTTAATACTAAATGTGCAAGTTGTTATGTATCCCAATTCCTTAATGTAGCCTCTTAATTCAAAATAGGACAGTCTATCCACATCAACATCCAAAAACTCTGTAACTTACCCACCACTGTAAACTGGTTGTCCACTACTCAAATCTAATACTCCACCATGATGCCATCTTAAAGTAACTAAAGTAAATCCACTCATCTCCTACCTGAACAAAGGTAACACTAGTAAGGAATGAGAAACTCTACTTTCTGAGGTTTTACTTTACCAATAAACTACAAGACTGTATAAATTCACGAAAACAAGTAAATAACTTATTGGTTGCTTAAAAGATTCTGAAGTAGCAAAACTAGGGAGAAAAAGAAAAAACAGAAATCTCTAATCGAACAATATTGTTTGAACTGAATAAACTTCTATTAGAACTAACCCTAATCAACATTGAAAATTCCTAATAAACTACATACTACGACACACATATCAAAATAACATTTGAATACCCAGTGCAACAAAACCTAATCAAACACTACCATCAAATATCAACATATCATGCAGTTGGTAAAGACTAAAGAATAACCTTTAATTAGAACTAACCTTAATAAACATTAAAAGGCCCTAATAAACTCCACACTACAGCACACCACTCAAAATAACATTTGAATACGAAATAAAAATAAAACCCTAATCAAAGTATTCAGCTAGTAAAAATCTAACCTTTTCTCAGAAGAAATAGTAAGTAAGCTTTCCGAGCAACGTCAGTAATGGAAGATCGTAGAGAAAAGGAAGAAGAACTAGAGATTAGATTAGGAAGAAGATCGTAGAGATTAAATTAGGAAGAAGAATGAGGGTCAATTAGGTTCATAAAAGGTAAAGGTAAAGTTTTGTGACACGTGTCAATTTGTGAGTCGTGTAAAGTCATGGGGTCCACTATATATACGTGGACAACGCGTGTATACAAATATTTTTTTTTTATAAATTTGGTTTATGTGGACAAATCAGCGTCTGAGGGTGAACTAATATAAAAAAAAAAGAGGTCCAGGGGGGTAATAAGACCCCCGCAAATGTTAAATGTGTAGTTGGAAATATGGCTAAAGCTTGAGGGGGCATTTGACCCTTTTCTCAATACTTTTCGTGTATTTTTATCTTATCACCGAGAGAATTAGGATTTGATGAGCTCGAGAGTCTGAGAGTTATTATTACAATGTTTGAGGGTAATAATTAGAGCTGTCAAAATGGGCCGGCCCAGTCCCATCGGGCCCAAGCCTCGAGGGTCAAGGAATTTGAAGGGCTAGGACGAGCCGGCCCTTCATTTGGTAGGGCCTGAAAATGCTCAACCCAACCCAACCCTAAAAGGGGTCGAGGGCTGGGGCGGGCTAGCCCTTCTGTTTTTCTTTTTAATTTTTTTTTCTTTTCAAACTTATAATTCTATAACATAAAAATGAGAAGATTTTCAAATCAAATATGACAAACGATGATGTTGTTTCAATATAACACTAACAAAAATCTAGTGTAATTAGCATGTATCTCACATACTGGATATGTGAATGAGAGAAGAGAGTGACAAGCATGATAGGAGAGAGGCGAGGGCGTGAGATTTGTATATGTATCCTAGATACATGCGAATTTACTTGGATAGAGTGTATCTAGAACAAATTAACCCAATTTTGAGTCCATATATTTCGAGATACTATCTGAGTACAAAGATTTATAATATTACAACATAACGTGTATTCAAATAATTAGATTATATACTAGTGGGATTATTGTAAATTACTCTTAAATAAAATGTTTTGGTCCATGGGGTGACCCCGGCCTAGCCCCGATCAAGCCTCAAGGGCCAAGGACTTATATGGATCGAGCTTATAAGCCCTAGTTTTAAATGGGTTTGAAAAATCCTATCTCAATCCTACCCCAATAACGGGTAGGGTTGGCCCGGCCCCATGGGGTAAAACCCATTTTGACGGCTCTAGTAATAATAAGTAAATGATATACTTATAATCAAACCCTAAGTAATGTGTGTTTTTTTTTTTTTGGATTCCGCCCTTCATAACATCCAATATAGACACGTTTCAATAGCTACATTTGACAGTCAACTGCTCTTGGATCTCTAAAGCCAAGCAAGCCAATTGTATAGATCCGAACTTAGTACATACAAGAGCCAACCATCTTACCGTATCGTTCTCACTGAATCACGTCTAATATGTCTTCAATCCCCACGTGTCACATTCTGATGCGTCCAACTACTAAATCCGAGTACTATGAAGATTGAAAAGCACGGTTAGGCTCGACCCCTGGCCTAATTTGGAATGATTAACCGATTGTCGAGGTTAAAAATAGAACATTAATTTCTTAGGGGGCACATTAGAACTTTTAACAACTTTCTGGGGTGGAAAGTGATATTTAGCCCTCTCGTCAAAACCGAAGCCCCATTCCGTTTTCTTACTTCCAATCTAAATCTCCAGAAGAATACTCAGATCTCAATTTTTCTCTTCAATTCAGGTAAATCAATAAACTAAATCTTTATTATTTCTTCAAAATTATAACTATTCAATATTAAATTGAAGAATTTGTATGTTTTCTGTTTTCTGCAGCTTTCTCTGGTGATTTATTGACCAAAGATTTGATTTTGTTTGATCTGTTGTGTTTTCTGAATATGTGTTTGAGTTTATTTTTCAATTTCTTGATTTGGGTATGTGCAAAGATTTGATCTTTTTGGATTTTGTTAGGTTCAAATAAAAATGGGTGAACCAAAGAAGCAGCAACCAGTTTTCACTAAGGTTGATCAGCTTAGACCAATGGCTACTGGGCTAAATCTTACTGTGAAGGTGGTTAATACAAAGATGGTAGTGCCAAGGGGAAATCAAGGCCGTCAGATTCGATTGGCTGAATGCTTGGTTGGTGATGAGACTGGGATGATCATTTTCACTGCTAGAAATGATCAAGGTATTGTATTTGGTTTCTTTTCTTTTTTGGTTTCAATCTAGCATTCAGTATCTATCGATAAAAAGAGAGAATCCCGTTTTGTAGTAGTAACATTTTCAAGGGGCTCATTGTGGTGGAGATTTGGTGGATCCATTCTAATTTGCTATGATATTCGTTTGAGATTAATCATGATTATAAGGGTATAGAGGAGTCCTAGTAGCTCAGTTGGTTGTAACTGTATTTTTGGATTAATCGTGATTATAAGGGTATAGCCTATGTTGCTTGGACTCTTCGAAAAATGCGTGTCGGAAACTCCAAAAGTAGTGCTCTTTTGAAGGATCCGACATGGGCACGGCAACATTTTTAGAGAGTCCGAGCAACACAGGGGTATGAGAATCTTAGTAACTCAATTGGTTGATTGCCTGAGTTTTTTCCTTGTTAGTGGGGGTTTGATTCCCCATCTTGTGATTCCCCATCTTGTGATTCCCTCCCCCTTTTCCCTTCAACTACCCCCAATTTTTTTTAAAAAAGGATTATAAGAGGATATAATGGTTGTAAAGACTGTATCTTTAATGTTAATTAACTGAGCAAGGGAGTTGATGTTGTGGTGATTTCATGGAGTCATTCTAATTTGCTGCGATTTTTGTTTGAGATTAGTCTGGATTATAAGGATATAATGGTAGTAAGGACTGTATCTTTAATGTTAACTGTCTGAACAAGGAGCTGATGGTCTTAGACTCTTAGTATGTGTTTTGGTGGTCTGATCATACATTACTACTGTGAGCTTGATGTGTTAATGCTGTTGAAGGGGAAAAAAAAATAAGAACAATGAAGTTCTCCCCATTTACTCAAATAGGTTGTGCAGTGTGATCTAATGCTCAGTGCTAAGCCTAAGGAATAATTGGTGTTGTACTAATTAAAATGCGTTTGTATTTTTATGTGAGCCCATGACATTGTATTCTCCCACTCTCAGGTTTTTATTGGGTCTGAGGTCTAAGATAGTAGCACTTGGTGAAACCAGAAATTGTATCAGGGCGATAATTCTAATGGTTCTTCTATAATCCTTTTTACGGTTGTTCTAAAGCCAGATCATCTCTAAAATCTAGTATTCATTATGTGGACATGTGGTGCATACTTGAGCCTTTGTATCCTATTTAGGGTCCAAGATGATAGGATATAGTATTGGTAGATTACATCAAGTTTCTATTCCAAGTTATGTCTATTTCATAAGGCATTTTCCCAGAGACAACCTTAGTTTAGAGATGAAGTGCAGATCAAAAAAAGGTTTTGGACCTTGTAAGCCTTTATACAATCACCATTCATGTTGTGGCTCAATATGGCAAAATTAGTAATCCCTTGTACAATTATTCGTAACCCTCTGTAAGGTTACCATTCATGTTATGTCTCAATATGGAGAAAATTAGAAATCCTTGATACGGTTACCTACAACCATTAGGCTGCTATCTAAACTAGTTGGTATGACCTATATGATCATTTGATCTCATTGCTATTTGTGTTCAATTTAAGGAATTACGTTTGATTTTTTTTTAACTGATTTTAACTTCCAAACTTGTTATGAGGCTTTAAGTAATTGAAACATACTTCACTTATTTGTTCAACCTCACTTGCTACATTTCTTATGATCTAGAAATAATTTCATTATAAGGAAGGGGCAAAACATTTATGTATACAAGCATACCAAAAAGTAGGAAACCTTACGAAAAGCTCATTTTGCAGTATTGCTGTTGAGAGTTTTACTTGAGTGGGATGTGAATGAATAGAGGCAGTCAGTTGGCATTGAACATGTTATTCTTCTGAATAGCTCTATCTTGGAGTCATTGGAACCAAATAGCTTTTTGATTTCCGAGAAACCCACTATTCTGAAAACCTAAATTATTTCTCTAACTTTCTTGAGGAAAAAAATTGTAGATTTTCAGTTTCCAAAATCAGTGGAAATAGTAAAAAGAGGAAGCCCATAAACTCTTCTCTGTCAAAGACTTGCATACTCAAAGACGCACTTAAGTCCTGAAGTGAGGCTCAAAAGGTGTTGAGCGCTTCCTTACGCTTAATGTGCACCTCAGTGTCGTCATTAAAGTTCTAGGGCATACTTTTTTTTTTATGGCAAGTTCTAGGGAATACTTTTCCTTGCCAATGAGCCTCCTCTGAAGAGGCGACACTGGATAATTGATATTTCACTTTATTGTATTTTTTTTTCAATTTCTTTGTTCATTATTTATCATTCATGCTTAAAATTATTAGTCTTGGACGAAACATATATATTTGTATTTTTCTCCCTTTGCGCCTTTTTTCATTAAAGCCCACACTTTATTTGCATTTAATGCCCCAGTGGATCTTAGAGTGTTTTTTGCGCTTTTTTGCTTTAGGCTACACTGAATGGAAGGCACACCATCAAGTAGGCATTACATAATTTTGTAGTTGATTGTGTGGAAGATATCATTCATTTATTGGTATTATATGCTACATGTCTTTACTGGGATGCAGAATTGTATGAATTGTAACTGCATGCAAATATCATTCACCTAGTTTCTTCTGTACAGTTAGCTGTGCAATTTAAGCCAAGCTTGTGTTGATCCTATTTCTTTCAGAGTTCAGTAAACCCGAGCCCTGTCTTATCACAAGAAACTGACTTCCTATTTTTTCTGCTTCATGCAAGCATCATATTAACTATTTCAAGAAAATGAGAATTGTGAAATCGGATATTTAGCCAGAGAGATCTGTCTTTACACTGGTTTCATATTCAGCTTTCCTGGCCAAATCTGCAATGTCTTTTCTTTTTGTGAGCTGTAACCTTTATGTGATGGCTGTGATTAGGATTCATAAACTTCTTCATTTTGGTGATTAGAATTCATGTACTCCTTCATTTTGGCAAATCGGTATTTAGAATTATTTTGGTGATTGATTATGAAGAATTTTCTGGCAAACATGTATCAATGAGGCTTTCATGCATCTTGAATCTTTCCGGTTTTCCTTGTTGAACATGGCTTCTGTCAGATATCAGGCTGTTCTCTTTATCTTATCCTTCTGTTAACTCGAGTATTTTCTCTATCAGTCGACATGATGAAAGAAGGTGCTACTGTAATTCTGCGCAATGCAAAAATAGATATGTTCAAGGGATCAATGAGGCTTGCAGTGGACAGGTGGGGACGTATTGAAGTTACCGAACCTGCTAATTTCTCTGTCAAGGAAGACAGTAATCTGTCCCTTATCGAGTTTGAACAAGTGACTGTTGTTGAACAGTAACTCAAGGCAGCCCATCGCAATGGTAATGTCCCGTTTACAGAGAGTATTAGTTTGGTTCTTTAGGGATATGCTAATGAGGCTTCATCAGTTGAGTAAAAACTACTTGTTTTGTTAAGTCAGAAAGTCCTTTTTTTTTGTAGTGGGAAGTGACTGGTCTAATGTTTTTGTAGATAGCAAGATATGTAGCTGCAATAAACAGTAGTGTACAACTTGCTTGTTTATTTACTTGGAAGGATTGTGTAGCCACCATAGATCTTACTTTATCTGGTGCTTATCATAACTTTTTTTTTTTTTTAATAATCGAGAAATTTTCAAGGGCCAGACGTTCTAGTACTAATATTTAACTCAACTTACGATTCATAGAGTAAATATTCCTGTTTAGAGCAATAGTATGATGTGGCATAAAGCTTGCTACTCTTTTTTTTCCAATATAAAGAAGTAAATCGGAATGGGAGCAGGTTTGAAAAAGGATCTTGGAGTGCTTAGTTGGGCCAGGAGGGTCTCTTAACGCCTTCTTTTTTCTTTTCATCGAAGTTATTTCACAAAAACTTGCCAGGTTAGGGAGGGGGGAAGTACACTTGGAGGGTGTAGTACAATAGAGAGTTGTATACTGCTTTGGGAAGGATGAATCGCTCCCGAAAAGAAATATATTGATTCTCTCCCAATTGATTGGACAATAAATGTGATGATTTACCCTTCGGGGTGGCCCAGTGGTTTGGGCTTGGGACTTCCATGTTGGAGGTTTCAAGTTTGAAACCCCTTGCCAGTCGCACCGGGCTTGCCTAATGCGGGTTACCTCTCCTATGTGGTTTGCGAGCTATTGCATAGGAGCGGGAGTTTTACCCTGTGCGCACCTAAAGGATAGTGGCTACGAGTTTTCCTTATCATAAAAAAAATAAAATGCGATGATTTGGTTCATGGGTGAGGTCTTTCGTTCAAGTCCAGAATGGCCCCGGCTGCTCCAGAAAAAAAGAATAAAAGAAGAATCTGACTACTTCATGCATACTCCACTTGACGTTTGTTAGTCTAAAAACAAGAAAAGCATGACAAAATGCATATAGCCTCAAAGTCCAACTTATAAAAGGAAAGACTTTCGATGCCATTTCTAGTCACCGTGGAGAAAACGTTGATAAAGAATATATATTAAATTATAAACAATGGTGTAGTTGTATTAATTTAATGATGATCACTCGAACATTCTTTGTAGCAAAATTATATTGTGTACATAAAAAAATAGCTTTTTAGAGATATATAGTAAAATTTTAAATATCCTCAATAAAATTTCAGATTTCGTCATTGATTATGAACATCTTTTAGAAAAAGAGAAGAAAAGCCAAGATTCTCAACTCTAGCTGTATTATTTCTAGCTCATTTAATATCTACTAGACATCTAATCCATGATAAACATAACTCTTCTATTTCAATATTCATATTCCATATAACACGTTTAAGATCAAACATTACAATGATTTTGATATATTATAAATGACAAACTAAGACAATTGATTAAAACAAGAAAAATATATAAATTAATCTCCATTAAGACAACATGTAAAAAAGTTGGAAAAAAGAAGGAAATACAGAAACCAATTAATAACATGGAGTAGGTATAGTGATTATATATGCAAATGAAGACTTTAACCCAATCCTCGTGATGTATTTAATTTTTTTCCTAACAACTATGAAATTATGTACGTGTCATGTTTATGTCCAAACAATTTATATTACTAGTAAATTTATTACTGTATGAAATTTCAACTTGTTTGAACATTTCTCCTATTCTTCTATTATTAATATACAAATTTTAACTCATCATTCCTCATTTTTCTTTCTTCGAGTAATTGAGAATCAATTAAGATATATTCCATTCAATAAATTAAACTAGTGGATAATATATCGATTATACGAATCATCTATATTCATTTTGTTCTATTCAGATCCATTTGTATTGTACGTTGAGATGGGCGTTAAATGGGATGAAGAAAAATTGGAAGAAATTGAAGCGAATAAACCGGTGAGAATGAAGATCACCGAGCCAAAGACACCATATCATCATCCTAAAATTGATGATGATGATAATTTTGAGGAATATGGCAATTGTAGCGATGATGTGGATGATGACATGGCATCGTGCTCAAGTAAAAATATATCTGATGATCCTCGTAAAAATGATGATGATGATAATGACATTGTTGTTATGAATCATGCTGATGTTGATGTTGATGCTGATGAAGATTCTGACGAATCGGAGAGGAAAAGGAATTTCATAGAGCATAGAAGAGGTCATTATGATGAATATAAGAGAATCAAAGAGCTACAAAGAAATGGATCTCTTCTTCAAGAATTTGATGATGATGATGATGATAATAATAATAATATTATGGGAATTGATGATGGTGTTAAGGGCATAGAAATTGAGGAAGAAAAGGAAGATACTTCAAAATAGTCATCTTATTTTCATGAATATCGTTTTTTCTTTTCTTTTCGATTTAATCATTTGATATTTGAAGCTCACACTTAAATTTGCATTAGATAGGTCTACCTTTTGGTAGAATATGTTTTGCCTTGTTAGTTGACCTATGTATTTGCATTAGATAGGTCTACCTTTTGGTAGAATATGTTTTGCCTTGTTAGTTGACCTATGTTGCATCAATCTGAAGTTCATATATACTGAGCTGACTAATTCAAACTCGTGACAAGTAGATTTATTAAAGAGGCAAAACACTTTATCGCGAAAGATGTTCTTCATTCCGATCTCAAGATATGTATGTTATGTTGTCATGAGACCATTGTTGGTGAAGTTTTTTTTGTTTATATTTTTCTTACAAGTAATTGTATGACATATCTCCCTTTAGATGTCAATTGTTGTCATGACTTTTGCTAGAGAAATGAATTATTGATGTTATGAGATCACAATAGTAGAAAATGTACCAAGTTTTTTTGGCACTGTGAAAAAAGTAGTGTGAATTATATGGTAATTTTTATTGGTAGATAATACATGCAAAAAATTAAAATTTCTCAATTTTAGTATAATTTTGCAAGTAACTTTAGCAGTAATTATGAAAAATAAGTTCACTTTGAGCTGGAATAATAATAAAATAATAATAAAAAGAAGACGAAAAAAAGGAACTTGCTGGAATTAATTGATTCAGAATTTCCTTTCTTCAATTGCTAAAGGAAGAGACCATATGGGCTTCTTATTTTCATGGGCCACTTAAATTAGCTTACTGGACTTGGCCACTAGCATCACATCTACTCTTTCGTATGACACAAAATTGTTATGTTCGAAAAAATAATAATTTTACTGTCATAGATAATAAATATTTTATTATTATAGCATTTTTATGAAATTTTTCCATATCTAAATTGATATAAATACAAAATGACCACCCAACACCTCAAATACAAGGGCGCGAGCACATCCTATATATTGTAACAAAGAGAAAACCTAACGTACCGAACAATAAATATACCTTATTCTATAATGACTTTGGGCTTCAAATAATCATAACGGGTAGAGCCGTTAAAATGGGCTTAGCCCATGGGGTCGGCCCAACCCTAACCGTTATTGGGGTAGGGTTGAGATAAGATTTTCAAGTCCATTTTAAACTAGGGCTTATAAGCCCAATCCATATAAGCCCTTGGCCCTTGAGGCTTGATCGGGGCTGGGCCGGGGTCGGCCCATGGGCCAAAACTTTTTATTTAAGAGTAATTTACAATAATCTCACTAGTATATAATCTAATTATTTGAATACACGCTATGTTGTAATATTATAAATCTTCGTATCCAGATAGTATCTCGAAATATATAGACTCAAAATTGGGTTAATTTGTTCTAGATACACTCTATCCAAGTAGATTCGCATGTATCTAGGATACATATACAAATCTTGCGCCCTCGCCTCCCTCCTATATTGCTTGTCATTCTCTTATCTCACTCGCATATCCAGTATGCGAGATACATGCTAATTACACTAGATTTTTGTTTGTGTTATTGAAACAACATCATTGTTTGTCATATTTGATTTGAAAATCTTCTCATTTTTTTTGATGTTATAGAATTATAAGTTTGAAAAGAAAAAAAAATTAAAAAGAAAAATAGAAGGGCTAGCCCGCCCCATCCCTCGGCCTTTCTAGGGTTGGGTTGGGTTGAGCATTTTCAGACCCTACCACATATTTGATTTGAAAATCTTCTCATTTTTTTTGATGTTATAGAATTATAAGTTTGAAAAAAAAATAAATTAAAAAGAAAAATAGAAGGGCTAGCCCGCCCCATCCCTCGGCCCTTCTAGGGTTGGGTTGGGTTGAGCATTTTCAGACCCTACCAAATGAAGGGCCGGCCCGCTCTAGCCCTTCAAATTCCTTGGCCCTCGAGACTTGGGCCCGGTGGGGCTGGGCCGGCCCTTTTTGACAGCTCTAATAACGGGAGTCAATACTCTTGAGACAGAATTATACAAATCCGCAAATTATACAAACGAGACAGCTTAAACTGTAGCTACAGTCAGTAAATCTGCAAACTATAACTATGGAACATAATTAAGTTTATTATAGTGGCTATTTGCGAAAGTTCCCCTAAACTACAAAAGGTCGAGATAGAACCCCTACAAAGTTCCAGTATCTTCTTGAAAAACAAGTACAAATTCAAGTGGTAATTAACTATATATTCTCCTAAAACGAAACAACAAATTTTAACTTAAATAAACATACATATGATACACTTATGTAACATCTCTATAAGTTGTTACATACATATTATTCCTATACACTAGTAGTAGGATGAACTTTGCTGCTTTTTGATTTTTCCCTACCAGGCTCCTCAAAATTCTTACTATAAAAATAACAAGAAAATGAAAGGAGCACAACACTATTAATAACACAAATTGACAATGCAGTAGCCCAATTTTGATCTTGTTTAAACAAATAGCCCTTTTTGCATGCATAGCACTCGAAACAAAGCTTGTTGGGATCGCTACTCCATTGATGACAATCTTCAATAGTTTCTGTTGACTTGTTTTGATTGCCAGTGACCGGAAAACCATCGTATGTATCCATCAAAGTAAAAGGGTCACGTGAGTTTGTACTCTCGTTTTTAGATGTATTGTTACCACTGTTGTTACATATCTTGGGATACTTGCAACAAGCGTCCTGAAATAAAATAAAAAAAATCGATCTAGAGATTTATTATGTTAAGTTGTTGATGATTCAATGACAAATAGTATAACATATGGAGGACAAAAGGAAGTGGAGAATTATAATGGTTGAATGAAATGGTGCACAACTATATTGTTTAGGTGCATGGTTGCAGTTAGAGGTGGCAAAATGAAGTGGAGTAATTTATTTATCAGCTCAATCCGTTCAATTTTTTTTTTTGGAACCCTAGTATAACCCGCAATCACTACAACCTCTGCCATAGCCTCTGCCCTTCGGGTGAGCACTCTGTGGTGAGCACTTTGTGCGCACTGGGTAAACCCCTCACTGTATAATAGCCTGCAAACCACACAGGGGATGTAAACCGCACTAGGCAAGCCCTATGTGACAGACTCGATTCAGAAGGCATTGAGGGGGAATCGATCCCGGGTCATCCATGTGGATAACCACCCTCCAAACCAACTGAGCCATCCCGAAGGACAATCCGTTCGAATTTTAATAAGCTAGATTAATTTTGACTAGGTTATAATTTTATTTAACAGGTCGAATTTAAAATTACTCATCAAAATATCAGGTCTAAATGAGTCAAGATAATATAATACAATAAGTCAAAATCCAACTTACATCCAAACATATAAATTGAGGTCTCGAGTTCGAGCCCTGGGTATGGAAAAAAATCATGTTGAGAGAGCCACCCCCGAATGGGCCCTGCAGTGCGCGATCCAAATTTAATCGGAGCTCCAATGTGGGCTTCCGAACACCGGATGGAAAACCAAAAAAAAAGAATTTTGAGATTGTTTTTTTTTAATCAATTTGAAAGAATTTTGGTACTATGTCAATTTGAAGATTGAGAATTATGGTTAATAAAAGAGAAGAGGAGGCTGAATTATAATGGATGGATTGAGTTATAATCCGTTCTTAGACTTTTCACACAACCCATATTGGCTAGGCAAAATTTAAGTGAGTTAATTTATGACTCATCTATTAATTTAATCTATTTTAATCTATTCAAATTTAATACTATCCACCCAAATTCCTTTTCCTATATGATTATCAAATGATGATTGATTATGTACATCTTTTTTTTTTGTCCAAACCATTCCATATACATAACTCACTTATCCGATTAATTCAATTCAATATGAATATATACATCTATTGATAAATAAAAGTGTTCAGTATCAAGAAATTTTTCATTCTACGATGAATATCAGAATAGAAAAAAATCGTGTATATATATACCTGAAGGGTACTAGAAGCATATGGAGAAAGTCTATCCAATCCATGTCCTAAATTTCTTTGACAAATTTGTTTCTTGGCCATACAATTCTTGAAAGTTTCCCAATCATAATATGTATACATACGTGAATCTGTTCTTGATTGCCACCATGCCATTGTCCCCAAAAGAACTACTATAAATAATATAAAAACTTGTGACCTCATATAAACAAATTCTTGAAAACCAATTTTCCAACAACATATTGAACTTGCTAAACCTGCCAATGACCATGTTAATATCATAATTCCAGCAATTAAAAACATTGACATTGATGTTTCACGACAAAATTTGTTAACTGTTATGAGAGGGATAATTATTATAGGAATTGATATGATTATTCCAAATAAATTGAGGATGAGCATGATAATGTAACCATTTTTCCCAAAATCCATCTTGATAAAGAATAATATTAGGTTTACTATACTTTTTCATTTTGGGGTATTTTTTGTTTGATTTTACGTGGTTAAAGTCCTTAGCAATTGTTTATTTTTAGAATTGATAATAACTTCCTTTTCTTGTTTTTGATCATTTGTGGTCTAGCACAAACATTAAGTTTTATTTACCACACATATATGGTTGGTTTAGTTATAAGTTTAACATTGTGAATGTTGAAGTCCGCACATGATATATATATCAAACTATATTAATTTGTCATAATTAAATGAGAATAAATATTACAATTAACTATTTTCTTATGTCTTTTTTAATTGTCATGGTTATTATTGTAATATTTAGGAGTGTGCAAAAACTGAACCAATCGATAAACCGAACCGAAAAAAGTGTTATTGGATTAACGGTTTTTAATGGTTTTATAAAAACAAATTATCGGGTTATCGGTTCGGTATTAGTTTTCAATATTAGGTTATTGGGTAAACTGTTAATAGTTAAGACTATAGTAATTTACAATTTTTACCTATACATAAATATTACGTAGTATTAATCTCAATATCTTACATAGTTATGTCTTTGACATTTAGCCATCATTCATACTTCACTGTGACTTTGAGTTCACAATTTTACATTATACAAATCGTCAAAACCTAAAGTAAGAACCATATTCCTCTTAATTTCTCTTTGTGTTATACATGTATAGTTCTTTTCATGTTTGTTATTATTATTTCTATTATATGAGCTTTTGTAAAGTCACATTATTGTCTTGTCGTGTCAAATTTATTAGAGAAGTCATATATTTGTTTTATAAATATTTTCTTATTGGTTAAACTGAAAACCGAACCGTTAAAGATCAAAACCAATAAACCAAAAGCCGATAAAAAATATCTTATTGGTTTTGTTCTTGATTTAGCGTATTTAAAAACCGAAAACTAATAAATCGAATCGATAATACATAAAATCGAACCAAACCGACCGATGCACACCCTAGTAATACCCCATTATAGTCTAACCAAGTTGTAATCCGCTTGAGGTTATAATTAAGTTGTTAGATTGTGTTACTGGACGTATGAGGTGATATAAGATCCAATATACGTGATAGAGTGAGTTAAAGAAATACTGAATTAATTACATGTGATTGGATAAGGGCATTGAATCTAATAAAATTACTCTCTCCCATTCAGTTGAATAATAGTTGTCCACTCTACTAAAAATAGTTGTCTAATAATACTTGTCCAATTTAGAAAATCAAGAGATAATTTACCTTTTGTGTCTATTTTAGCCTTGCTATTAAATATTACTTCCTCCCTTCCTTTTTTTATGTCACCTTTTTAGATTTCATTTGCATTAAGAAACTAAGTAAGTTTATAATTCTACATTTATTTAATGTTTTTTGAAGACAACTTTTTAATAAATGATAAATAAATCCATCTTTTATTTTTAATTTGTTTGTTGAGATTTCTTTTTCAAAATCAGAATTTATAGCGTAATGTTATGGTGAAAGTAATTAATCAATGTATGAAGTAATTACAATGAACATTAATTATTTATTAGTATTTCTAGGTTGGTCAAATATCTATTTTCAAGACTAATTAATTATTAAGGGTATAATAGGAAAATATTGTAATTTATGCGTTGATTTTATGAAATAACAAGTATTATGTACCAACTATTTATAGTAAGAAGACAAATAAAAAGGAACGGAGAGAATATTTATCATCTAACACATTTTTCAAAGCATTAAATTTAATAAAGTCAAATGATAATATAATAATATTACCCATATTATTTATTGTTTCTTAAGGGGTGTGCCAAAATAATACTCCCTCGGTCCCTAATTACTTGTCCACTTTCGAATTGATACACCTATTAAGAAAATAATAATTGATATAGTGAGTTTACCATTTTATCCTTTTTAATTATGAAGTGGATGAATTAAAAACTTAAGATTTTCAAGAAGTTCTACATTTTTCAAAGTAATAAATTGAGGGTATAATAGAATTTTTTTTTGTCCTTTCTTGATTTGTCAAAATGGACAAGTAATTAGGAATAACTAAAAAAGGAAAAGTGGACAAATAATTAGGGACAAAGAGAGTACTAGTGATAAACTATTATTGGACCGTGGGAATAGTAAATACAAATAATTAATAGCCTAAAATTTCAATTATCTGAATTTAAGGAATCTCATTATCTAATTTTGAAAATTGAAGCAACTTTTTCTAAAGCAACTTCCCATTCATCATCGTATGCATAAAGCTAACAATATGATGAATCACTCGAATTATTTTTTCTATGATTAAAATTTGGACCTTTTACATGAAATCATAAACATGTTTAATTCATTACGACTTAGGATTATTATTAAAGCTATTAAAGGTGTAAAAGATAACAAAAGAAAAAAATTGATGCACGCCAACAAACTTTCCGGTCCACACTGTCCTTCAAAGTTTTAAATCAATAATATGCTTTTGGCAAGTAGTTTTCACACAACGATAATAATTAATATTATATTGTTTATTAATTGTTATACAGAGAGAGAGAGGGAGGAGAGAGTAGAGAGTGGAGAGAGATGAATTGTATTTGTATATATATCTGACGAGCGATATTGAGAGAGGGAGAAGAGAGACCAGTGAGATTTGGAGAGGCAGGAAAGAAGCGAGCGAGAGAGGGCAAAAAGTGGAGAGAGGCGAATTATATTGGTATATCTGTCATATAATTGTATATGTATATGTATAATTTATATTTGTATATGTATAAGAGAGGAGAGAGGCGAATTATATTTGAATTATATGTATATGTATAATTTGGAGAAAATGATCAAAATAGTCCTTAATGTATGGACTTAGATTGATTTGGTCCCTCATATATACAGTTTATGAAAAGTGTCCTTTATGTATGCTAAAATTTTATCAATTTAGTCTTTCACCCTAAAAACCTAACACACAAGAAAAATACTGTGAAATTAAACACTATCATGTAGATCCTTAGCCAAGGGTACTTCTACTCTTGCCTTAGCTTCACATCCTCTTGTATTGATCATAGCAGCTTTGTCAAGAGATAGTAATACTCCAATTTTTTTCACGATTTGATTCACAACATCCCAATGATAGCAATGTCTCGACGAAAAGCAATATAAATTCTCACCATAACAGGGGATCGATCCCATGGAGTTTCTTTTGATTAACATCGTTCAACCATGAAAAAATTTGTGTCGATTGATTTTACAAGAAAAAAGATTTTTGTTGGAAAGGCGAGAGTTTTCACCCTTTGAATATTTTTTTTTTGAATCACCAATTATCATTACGAAACTCAAATATATTGGAATTGCAGAATCACATTATTCAGATAACAACAATTCAATTCAATTCCACACAATTAGCAAATATATGCTTAATAAGACTTTCCACAGTGTATCAAGCTTTCAGCACCCAAGACGAGACCAAAAATGGCTGCTCTTTTTAAAGTAATTTGTCCTATAAGTTTGATTTTCAAGAGTCTAGACACCTTGAAACTAACAGCCTCATAAGTCCCATATACAGCACCAGCTGCACCGCCAACAGCAACACCAACAGTTACTCTCGCTAGACAGCTATCTCTTGCCATATCTTTCTTCTCAAATGAGGCGTTTTGCAGAGCCGCAACCACCCTTTGGAACTGATGACAAAGGTTTTGTATAAAAATTTTATATGTCACGTGAGTTGCACATCTCTGTTTAATTTGACGGAGTTTTTCTAGTGTCGTTAGAATTTTAGGGTGAAAAACTAAATTGATAAGTTTTTACTATACATAAAGGATTTTTTCCCATAAGCTGCATATATGAGGGACCAAATCAATCTAAGTCCATATATTAAGCACTATTTTGATCATTTTCTCGTATAATTTGTATTTGTATATGTACAAGAGAGGAGAGAGGCGCACGTAGTTATAGCTAAAAAGAGGCTGCGAGTTGTAATTAATTCAAACTCCAACTATGTTAGCTAATTAACTAGTATATGTTTGCTTATCCGCGTAATTTTCCTTTTTTTTAAAAATAAAATAAAAAGATACTTGTTGAATTTTGAATTCATAATTTTAAATATATAATGAATTTAATGATAAGAATTATAAAATTAAACCTTCAAATTAAAATTTTAGCTTCGCCTGGGATATTGCTTTTGTTACAAACATCCAACGTATGCGTGATCGTCATCTCTAATCTCTTTGAGATATATGAGTAGCCAAATTACAAGAATATGATTATTTTAGTAAAAAAATGAATTATGGTCTATGGAACGACTAAAATTTAAAAAGAAGATTAAAAAAGAGCACATAATTAAAAAAAGAAAAGTTAACACGCATATAGAAAAGAAAAGATCTAAATTTGTGATACTTGTCTTTAAGGTGGAAACACAGCTTATCATCCTACTAAGATTTATTTTAAATTTTTTATGATTTGAACTCGAAATATATTTAATTAAGAATCGAGGAATTATATCCGTTCTAACACGATTAAATATATAAAATTATGATAAAGTAATAAATATTTTTTCATCTTTAACGAGAAATGTTAGAGTTTAAATTTTGAGTATGAAATCACATTTATTATTTACCCTCAAATATGAAATTTGTCGGTGCAATAAAAATATCGAACGTCATAAAAATAATAATTCTAAGTGGCACCTTATAATGACAAACAGTCAAACATATGTAGTGGTGATCGTAGGGACGCTTCCTTAATTATTATCATTTTGGTTAAAGCCTATTGAGTTCGATATTGATGACAGTGGCTTTACTTTTGTTCATGGCTAACAAAAATCTTATCCTATATTTCAATAATAAGCACATGTAACGATGATTTTTTTTTTTAAAAAAAAGAAGATAAAATTAATTTGTTAGAAAGTGAGATGGAACTAAAATGTCTTGCATTTCGTCATGCAAATGTGTTATATACGTAATAAGCAAAAACAAATTTATGATTTAAAGATTATATAAGTTTTGAATTTGAATTCTTTTGAATTATTAATTTAAATTAATATTTTTTTATATATATGAGAAAAGACTCAAATATGCCATCGAACTTTGGAAAAAGACTTATTTATGTCATCCGTTTAAAATTTGACTCATCTATGCCATTTTTTCATTTGAGAAAAGACTCATTCATGCCATTATTTGTTAACTGAAATGACACAGATGAGCCAAACTTTAAACAAATAGCATAGATGAGTCATTCTCAAAATTAGATGGCTTATTTGATTCCTGTCCTATTAAAAAAATGATTTCATTAATAACGTGTTCGAATCATAATTGACTACGTGTAAAAAATAATTATGCATAACTGAAACTTTTTTCGATTAACAAATAATGGCATGAATAAGTCTTTTCTCAAATGGAAAATGGCATAGATGAACTAAATTTTAAACGAATGACATAAATAAGTCTTTTCTCAAAGTTTGATGACATATTTGAACTTTTTTCCTATATTAAAGAAATATTATAAGATAATTATCGAATTTGAATTAAAATTATTGAACTATTCTGAATCTATACTTCTACTTTACCACCACATCTGGTAGTTAGTGATCGTGACAATTTATATGACTGATCAACTGGACCAAGTCAAGATTTGGAACATGTGGATGAACCTGGAAAATCACTGACCTGTTCCATTGGAAGTTTAGTTGAAGCTGGACTACTGAAGGGAGTAGAAGTACACTGAAAGCTAGAGGACTAACACATTGTTTGGATGGTTTGTTAAGATATATTTTAATTAAAATAGAGAGGGAGGCAAGCGAGATGGAGAGTGAGGCGAGTGTGGTTTTGTTATATATCTGGGATACCAGATACATAAGAGAGCATGGCGAGCTAGATGATTTGTTATGGTTCCCAGATGATAAATGTAATTTTCACTTGGATATAATGTATATAGAATAAATTACGTACACCTAATGTTGATCGCATGTATTTGGACGAATATGGACGCACCAAAATCTAGTAAGATACGTAATATGTCAAATTAAAGTGTATCTAAGTAATTAGCTTCTAAACTAGTGAGGATTTATGTAAGTTGTTCATAATTATTGTATTGTATTGATTAAATTCATCGTTAGATAACGACAAAAAGTCTTGTGTAATGATCAATTTTTTATGATCACTTCTCATTTTGCATCGTTACCTTAATATTTTATTTTCATTTTATCTTTACTTATTATTTAATAATTTTATTTTATTCTTTATCCTACCTATTAATTATAGTAGCTCTATCTCATACCCTACTTTTCTTGTAGGTTTATCATTCAAATTGTTGATGTATGATAGTATGTAACGATGAAAAACGTTACAATCTATCTAAACGTTATATTCATTAAAACAATACAATACAATACTGAGATTAGAAGAATATACTTAACAAAATGTTTGTGATTAACTATACCTCGATGTCATGAGTGTACTTTCACCTAAGAACATTAGGCACTTATACTGAGAAGTACTATCGATAAAACCTAACAAATTATAAGCAAGATGTATTTGAGAAAGAGTTTTGAAATACTATTCAAGTGATTATATTGCTTTACAGATCAGAGTTCCTAGGTTGCAATTCTTGTAATATAATTTTTTTAATTGAGACTCCTTATTTCATTTTATATTTTTTGTTATATACATTTAATAAATGATCTTAATAATTTTTTAGTTGGATTCTACAGTAGAGTACGTACATATTCCATTATTATTATCAGCAAAAGCACATGTAATAATGGAAAAAAATAAATGAAAAAAGGTTATGTTGATGCTGGATTTGTGTATCACGCAAATGCGTTATATACCTAATATGTCATGCGTGATCGTGATTTTTCAGAATGAGTAAGAATGTTTTTTAAATTAATTAACCAAACACTGTTATTCTCTAAAATTGCGTGTTATAAAATTACTTCTAACAAAAAGTAATTTTTAAAATGAGCCAATTTTGAAAATTTAGCTAAACAGACTATAAACAAATTTTAGAAGTTTGACCAAATATATTTTTAGTGCGTGGGACATTTTAGTTGATAAAGAACCATATCAAAATGATCAAATGTAAAAAAAAGTTAAAAAAAAGAAGAAAGAAAGATCAAATGTAGGACCCTAATTCCTTTTATCTATTGATTGGAGCCTATAGAGTTTGATGTTGATAGTTCCTCCACCTTTTTTTTCCATGTCTAAAACTATTATCATATCCCTTGCTCCATTATTATCAGCAAAAGCTAGCACATGTAATTATAATGAAAAAAAAGGATTGTGTTGATGGTGAGATCAGAATAATTAAAATATATTATATTTCTAGCTAGAGTCATGATTCTCAAAATCAATGTTGAGCTTTAAAAAACTAATTAGTTTTCAAGGTTTGCCCATAATTGTCTTCACTCTAAACACTTGTAATATTATATATACTTTTGCAATATTTTTTGAGGTTTGAATGAATGTTGAGCTTTATAATTACACATTTGATGTTTGTTGAAGATTTAATGATCTTTTGCATGAGGAGTATTATAGAAGCACTAGATTATTTCACTAAAGTCACTGGGATGATAGTCAACATGGACAAATTCAATATGTTTTATTACTGGAACAAATGATTAAACTAAAGAAATGAAGACTACAGAAATACCCCTGCACCTATTTGCATTTTGTGCTTGCACCAAATAGTTGAGAATTGAATTATATCAAATTGGCTGGGCATAAAACTTCAAGTTGGTAAAGTGAAAATTGTGCTAGAGAGAATTAATTAGAAGGAAATAATTCAAAAAGGAGTCTATAGCAGCTACTTGGGGAGCAATTGTTTACTATACTTGGAAGGCTAGAAACTTGACTATCTTCAAGCATCAATATATACTGGAATTTTTGACCAAACTAAGCCATTATTAAAATCAATTTACCAAAATAGTATATTTTTAAAAAAAATTACGAAACTAGTATAAACGTGGTTCACAGTAACGTTTTAGGCTTTATTTTATTAAATAAAATTAATGGGAAAAAGGACGGACGGATAACGGCGTTTAATAATAACACGTAATTGGAGATAACGTTTTAAACATAAAACGTTACCCGGAATAACGATTATAGCCCATGTGTACTAAAGCCCATTCATTCTTATTAATTGAGCAAAACCCATCAACTGTACAAACCCTCATTGACTCCAGCGACTATTGCGAAAAAACCCTCACCTCTCACCACTTTATTCCTAACCCACCTGCAAAAAATCCGGCCGCTTACAAAATTGATGCACTAACTACACTGGATTTGAAATCCTTTTGTTCAATTGTTGAAGATTTGACACACTACAAGAGATTTATATAGGGGTGAA
>JAJOOO010011763.1:0-38025 GCA_029582685.1 Solanum piurae | reverse complement strand
GAGCCTCCAGTATGTATTCACCCAGAAAGAGTTGAATCTTCGCCAGAGAAGGTGGCTTGAGTTCCTCAAAGATTATGATATGAGCGTGCATTACCATCAGGGTAAGGCGAATGTAGTAGCAGATGCTCTTAGCAGATTATCCATGGGTAGTGTAGCACATGTTAAGGAAGAAAGAAGAGAGATAGCAAAGGATGTTCACAGACTTACTCGCCTAGGAGTTCGTCTTATGAGCATATCATATGGTGGTGTCACGGTTCAAAATGGGGCATAATCTTCTTTGGTAGTGGATGTTAAGGAAAAGTAAGACATCGATCCGATATTACTTGAACTTAAGGGTGCAGTCCACAATCAGAGAGTGGAGGTTTTATCCCAAAGGGGAGATGGGGTATTTCTCTATCAGGGTAGATTGTGTGTTCCTGATGTGGGTGAATTGAGACAGCTGATTCTTGCAGAAGCCTAAAACTCCAGATATTCTATTCATCCAGCAGGGTTAGCTTGGGGTTACTTATGGTCCTAGGTCCCGTGTCCGCGTCTCAGGGGTAGTCTCAGGGCGTGACAAATATGATCCCTTAAAAACATTTTATAATATTACAATGGTATATAAAAAATAATAATTTCTTGCTCATTTTAATATTAAATGCTAAGACTCGAATCATTTTGTAACACCTTTGTCACGACCTAGACCGTCATGATTGGCACCCACATAAACCCTCCGGTGGAAGAACCATTACTACAACCCAAACAAATAAATTTTATGAAAACTAAGGCATTTACAGATATGGAAGCAGATTTAAATGAAAATCTGGACGGAGCATGACTTTGTTTAGAAAGGCATGTTTGTAAAGAATGAAACCGTCTAGATTTGGACAGTTGAGGTTATTAAGGATTCGAAGACACCTATCTTCAAAAAGTTTTTGTTCTCCTATGAAGTTTTTGGCAATATGATAAAGGAGAGTAGCACAAGCATCTTCCTTAGTAATTTGGGAAGTAGACTGTGTGTTTCCTTCAACTTTAACAACTGTCTCTGTTGCTGTGGTATTGAGGATAAGAAACTTAGTCTCATCATTGCAGTAGTTATCCCACCAATATTTTAACATACCAGTGAAACCTGCAGCAATCATAGTAGCAGCTTCTTTATCTGTAGAACCTCGCATTTTATATGCAGTGATAGCAACTCCCATTTCATGGAGTTTGTTGTATATTTGATGTTCTGCAAGACCATCAATATTCCATTCAGTAATACTTCTTCCTTCAAGAGGAGGAGTAATAGATTCAACAACCTTATTAGAAGTAGTGTACTATTTATTAATGATAACTTGTAATGTTTCAGTGGAATTTTCAATCCTACCAGTCATTTCAAACCATTTAAAGAGTTTGATTTCACAATCGATTCTCCTCATATCATTCATCCATAAATCTCTAAAGGATTCTCTTTGGGGTAGCTCAAAAGTAGCAACATACCAGTTTCTTTTTACGTGGTTACTTGGATGAGTCCATTGCTTGTGAAATATGTCCATATTAGGCTCAAAGACATTACCTGTCTTAAGCATTGCAATCCATGCAGGCTTTTCTTCTGGTCCATCTCACTTGCTGAGGGGCTGCCAAGGAGATCCTGGTAAAATACTTTAGGAATATCACCTGAAAAGTCTACACTTGTGACTTTACCTTTGCAAATTTATGGTTGTCCGACAATCTTAATAATCATCTTGTCATCGAGGTCATGTGTAGATTATGTGTGGTTGAATGTGGTGATCATTGGGTCCAATTAAACTGTTCTTAAGAGGTAATCTACAAATTTATAAATCTAGAATTTTGATAGTGTTGTTGTAGGCTTTGTATGCTTGGACATATCCCTCAATGAGTATATGATGTCTAAAGATCAAATTTTTATAACTTAAGCTTATGGAAATTTATATTGTGAGATGGAGATATTGATAAGGAGAATGATTGTTTGGGTATTATGAGTATATGTTGGTTGGTTCAAGTTCACTTCTAATTTTAGCGAGTTGATTTAGAATTTTATCATGGTTATGTGAGAAAGGATTCATCCTGATGTTGTGTCAAAGTCCTTGATAACATGTTGCAAACATGTGAACGATCAACTTTGGTGGCTATATGGAATAGCTATGTTGTTAGTTAAGTGCACATACAATAATAAATATCACTCGAGTATTTTGATGACTTCATCGATGTATTGTATGGATGGATGTGTAGGTATTCAATTAGTTGGTTTGGGGACGAGGATTATATCATAAAGTGAGACTCAGTGTTGTTAAACAAGACCTTCGGTGTGAGGAAGAATCGGTTGAAATTATTGATCACGATGTCCGAAAGCTAAGGACATACAAGACAAGTTTCCCCAGTAATTCGATGTTTCAGATACTACTCTACCCTTACTTTAGCTAGTCTTCCCTAGTTGAACACACAGGAAAGAGTGATGGGTAAATTGGTATCTCTTGTAATGACCTGATTTCGTCGTTAGGGAAAAGCCAATGGAGAAAGAATTGGGGTCAGAAAACTTTTGATAGTAACTTGGAATTTCCTAATCTAGTCCAGATTTGGACAAAATTGGAGTCAGTAAAGTCTAGGTAAATATGTTAACAACTGGGTGGTTTAATTATGATTTTTATTACATGAATAGATAGCTAAGACGTTAAGGAACTTGTACAACTTTACGGAATTAAATTGGGCGAGTAGAACTCCTGAAAATGATCTTAGCGTGAACAGGTGGTTTTTAAATGTCAAAGGTTAAAGATGTGTTATGAAATGGGGGCTTGGAATTCAAAATCCAGCATTCTTTCTCCGTGCATGCTGCTGTAGTGAGATGGATGCCGTTGTACGGGGTCGCTGTAGCAGAATGGGTCCCACCATAGCGGTACCGACTGCCGATTTATTGGGTTTGTTATAATCCGGATAATTAGACCTTTGATTGTTGATCCTTGCATATATTAATTGTTTGTAGACCTAGAACAAGCGGAAAGAATCCAAAAAGGGAAGATTCAAGTGCCTTAGGGGATTCAAATTTGGATTCGAGGTAGGTGATGGTTGTGATTTCATGATTGTGTGATGTAAGCTTGTTCTTGCTTCATTATGATGCATGTATGTATGCGAATGTTGCATTGTTGATCACACTAAAGGTCTAACCCTATTTTATACGCACCTTTTTGTTAAATATTTCAATTTCTTTCACCCAGGTATACTCAATGGGAATTTATTTATCCATAAGCTGGTCATTCCGGTATCAATCCACTCCTTTATGACTTAAGATAAATTCACCAGTCCACATGCCACCTTCCTTCTTCTTAACAAACAAGACATGAGCACCCCATGGGGAAGCACTAGGATGGATAAAACCTTTATCATGAAGCTCTTCGTTTTGAGCCTTAAGCTCTCTTAATTTTACTGGAGCCATACGATACGGAGGGATGGAAATGGGGATAGTGTCAGTTTCCAAGTCAATGTAGAAATCTATATCTCTATCCGGAGGCATACCAAGAAAATTCATAGGAAACAGTTCCTTAAACTCAGACACCACAGGAATCGACTCAATAGAGGGAGACTCAACCTCAACATCACAAACATGAGCCAAAAAAGACAAACAACCCTGCCCTACTAGTTTCCTTGCCTGAATGGAGGATATGATCTTAGCTAGCCTAGGCTTATACACCCATTGCCACTCTAATATGTCCCTACCGGGGATCTCTAGAGTTACCGACTTAGTATTACAATGAAGCCCGGTATAATAGGGGACAACTAAGTCATGCCTAAGATTATATCAAGTCAGTCATATCCAACATAACCAAATCAACCCAAATATGAAAATGCATAACAACAACAGGACAACACGATACACATGGGTGACTATGACTGACTCTTCAACTGCGGTAGAAATATGGATGGGGGCATCAAGTATATCACAAACCACATCAAATCCCAAGGCAATTGAACTGACACATACGAATAAGTAGAACCCGAATCAAACAAAACAATAGCCATCCCGGCATAGGCAAGAGTGGCACTTATGACCACTGCATCACACCCTCAAACTCGGTCTTACCCAGAAAACCATAAAACTGAGCCCTATCATCCTGATGGGAAACCTCATTGCCTGGCTGCACTACTCCTCTACCTGCAGTATAATTTCCCCGGCCTCTACGGCCTCACTGATTTCCTCCTCATATGCCCAGGTTCTCCATAATTTTAACACACCTTATAATTCATATTCGATTGTTGGACACTGAATTAGATCGCGGGGGTTAGTTCGGGTATGATTCGGGGTCTATAATTGTAACTAGGGGAAAATAGGGGAGATAGGGCTGAGATTCTATCTCGCTCTGTCCCGCTCTGGCGGGAGAAATCCTGCCCTGGCGGTCTCACCGTGAAGGAGAAAATCCCGCCCCAGCGGCCTTGACGAAAATAGAACCCCTGCCAACAATTTTTAAGGTTCCTCTCTTTTCTATATTTCCCCTAGATTTCCCGGTTATAACTAGACATTTTAAGAAAATCCCTTTAGCTAGGACAATCATTGGCTACCCAATCAACCCAACAAAGTACGCACTTTAGAATCCATTTTATATCGTTTAAACACTACCACACACATACCCCAGGATACACCCAGACTCTCACACTCGTGATGACTTTATTTTCACAACAAGTTTCACGAGACTCAAGCAGTTACAACTAGCAGGTCCATATTCTTTAATTAGTTCGTTCCATAGACAACCATTACTGATAATCTATCCCTTATACAGCCCCTAAGGCCAGATACCAATTGGAACCTTCTCAGTTCTAATTAACTTGCTTGTGTCCCTTCAGCCGGGACTACAGTGTCTAGTTCACTTCGTTGAGATACCAATTGAAATCGGGAGATACCAATTGGACTCAACTCATACCACAAGCGACAATAATAGCTAGCGAGCCCCACAAAATTGCTAATTTCAATCATAGAACTTGGTCGAACCCAATTCTTAATCACCTCAATCTTAAACTGATGATAATCAGACCTTAAATCAATCTTAGAGAAAACTGATGCAACTTGCAATTGATCAAAAAGGTCATTTATCTGAGGCAATGGATACCTTTTCTGAATGGTGACCCTATTCAACCGTCGGTAGTCTATACACATCCTCTCTTGCTAGTGATGGTGTTACTACTTTTGTTGGTCTAGTTCGAACAATAGAGTGAAGGAGGAAAGATACCAATTTGTATCACCCAGATACCAATTGAATTCAAGTCATAGCACGAAGGAGTAGAAAGAAGTGAACTTTTCGTAAAGTCCTATAGCCTCTCGAAGAAAAGTACGGATGTCAACGTACCATTCCGCAAGACTCTACTAGAATCATTTTGGTACAATGAGATCAACAAACCTAGGCTCTGATACCAACTTTGTCACGACCCAAACCGTCGTGATTGACACCCACACAAACCCTCCGGTGGGAGAACCATTACTACAACCCAAACAAACAAATTTTATGAATACAAAGGCATTTAAAGATACGGAAGCAGGTTTAAATGACTATAAAAATGGAGTCCCCATAAACTCCAAGGTTTTAAAAAATAACTAACCAAACTAATACGGAAGAACAACTACTAGAACCTAAAAGTCATTGTACCAAAACTCTACTAACGACAAGTCTAAGAACAAAGGGGTACAACCCCGAAACTGAACAAACACCTTAAATAAATAGTCTGAGTGTAAAAAGAATGGACTTAAACAAAAAGAGATGTCAAGGCATCCCGGAAGATATGGCTCACTCTTGAATTCAAATCGGTGATCACTGATCTTCTAAGCGAGGTCTGTTAATAGCCGCCGAAAAATGCCTTGTCCTCAACAAAGAACAAGCAAGTTCAGTATTAGTATACAACCACAGTGTACTTCTAGGATCACGCGACTATCCCAATAAGTGAAACACATGCAAGTAACCATAACATTATAAAAAAGGCATATACCGAACATACACAATATTAGTCATCTTTTCAGGATTACTGTAGCATCTCACGTTCTCAATAATACACATTCGTTATCAATTTAGAGCAACATACAGTCTTCGAATATCAATCATCATTAGATATGAACGTAATAATAACAAGTAGATACACAACACAATTCAATGGTCCTCGCACGGAACCCAATTCAATTGTCCTCTCATGGAACCGACACCTAAACTGTTAGCATACCAGAAGGTGGTACCCGGTTCAATGTTTATACCGGAACGTGGCAACCGATCCCATGTTTATGCCTCAACGTTACAACCGATCCCATGTTTATGCTGAAACGTGGCAATCAATCTCAATTAATATGCCGGAACTTGGCAACCTATCCATTCAACACACAACAATCACAATCACATGTATATTCCCAATAATCATACAATCAAGAAGTGATTCATGGCATATAGTTATTCGTTCATACTCATTTACAATTAGTGTGATCAACAATGCAACATTCTTATACATACATACATCATAATGAAGCAAGAACAAGCTTACATCACACAATAATGAAATCACAATCATCACCTACCTTGAATCCAAGCTTAAATCCCCTAAGGCACTTGAATCTTTGCTTTTCGGATTCTTTCTGCTTGTTCTAGGTCTACAAACAATTAATATACGCAAGGATCAACAATCAAAGGTTTAATTATCTGGATTATAACAAACCCAATAACCCTAGACCAAACCCAAGATCCTAATACCGAATTTAGGGTTTTCTCCAACATTAGTTTCAGATCAAAACCATCCCCCAATAGTAATTAACCAAGAATCCAAGTTCTACAGATCGAAAAATGGATTAGGGGAGTAAAATCCTTACCTTTAACCTCAAGAATGGTAGAAAATTATCAAGAAAATCCATGGGGTCGTTCCTTAGCTCTCAAAGTTGAAAAGTGCAGAATAAAACATTTTTGGGGTTTTATTTCTGATATAAGTCGTATCTTTCCCGCTATAGTGGGACCCATCCCGCTATAGTGGCATGCACAGAGACAGAATGCTGGAATTTGAATTCCAAGCCCCCATTTCACAACACAACTTCAACCCTTGACATTCAAACACCACCCGTTCATGCTAAGATCATTTTCGGGAGTTCTACTCGCCCGAATTCAATTCTGTAAAGTCGTACGAGTTCCTTAACGTCTTAGGTATCTATTTATGTAATCATAATCATAATTAAATCACCCAGTTTTTAACAGATTTCCCTAGACATTACTGAGTTCGATTTCATCCAAATTTGGACTAGGCCAAAAGTTTTTTTACCCCAATTCTTTCTCCATTATATTTTCCCTAAAGACGGAATAAGGTCATTACAACCTTGCAACTCTACTTTTAAAATATGAATCGTTCATCATAAGAATATGAGCTTGAACCAGGTGATGCACTACTTGTTCATGGGTATTAAGGTCCACTACCAAGTGTATCGGGGGTATCAAAAGTTATCTAGGGTCATAAGCGACCACAAACACCAAGTCAAGTTCAAAGAATTCCTATCGGCTAAGTTCTCACATGAGTTCATATAAAAGTCAACTTCAAATGACCATATCTCTCAACATATAAAAAGTTAGGTCACCAACCAATCGAATTAAGTTATATGAGTGTTTTTTCCAACCCACCAAGTCTGCACCAATCAGACTTTAGAGTAAGAAATCATGGTTATTTTATTGGACTATGCGCGGGCTAAGAAATTCGACGTGGACACTTGCCCATTTGGGAACTTGGCGAATCGCCGAATCAGCTCACTGAAATAGCCTTAAAACCTCAAGTCTTTTTGATATTTTGGTGATCTAATAAAGCCCTATTTGGCAAACCACTAAACATTTCGATGAGGGGACGTTGACATCACTGATTTGACCAATGCAATTCACTAAGAGGTCATTTTGTTTGATTTATATGCTATTCTTGTGTTCCCAGGAGGGTATTCTTGACCTTTTACCCTGAATTAACCTTCCTAAGTCCATATTATAACCTAATAACATAATTATATGTATAGAAATTCTCAAAATCCCTAATTATCCTCTTCTAAATATCAAGAACTCCAACAAAGGAATTTCTCCAATTTTCCAAGACCTAAAGGCTCCAAGTTCAAGATTATTTTCAAGATACCTAAGGTTTTCAACTCAAGATTCTTCTACACACTTCATCTTCCGAGATTTTTCTTCAAGACTCGTCACTAAGGGATGTAAGGCTACTCATAGTGATGGACTATGTTCGTCCTCACGCCCAACATCTAAATTCAGTCACGAAAAGATTATGTTTAGGGTTCTACCCATAGTCTCTTGAAATATGAATTCGGTTTGTGTATTCTTATCCTGAGTTGCGATTGCTTAATCATTGAGATTTTGATTTTTTATGCATGTTAATTCTTACACTGTTGTTCATACTTTCATTATTACATGAACCATATTTATTGAAGTCATATTTTTAAAAAGGTTTCTAAATGAGTTTTTCCTATACATTAATTTCGGACATGGAAAGTGAGTCGATGAGCATTTAAATGCTTGATTTGAAAAGGGTTTTTAAAACAATATAAATGGTTTCATATATTCTATTTGGCAATTGAGAAGAGAAGAGCATAATTGATTGTCAAAAATTATTTTAGTAAAGTAAAGTGAAATAAAGGTTAGTTCCCTAAACAGGGCTATTGAGCATAATTGATATTGATTATTCTGGGAATAATATCAAGCACCAAATTGGGTAAGAATTTATTTTAACTTAAATCCCCAAAAACTACATAGCCAACACAGGATTCATATCGACTTTCAGGTGAATCCTCACTTCCTCTTTATAAGGCATATGAGATGGATCCATATATTATAGTTGTTGTTCTATATACCCAACAAGGTATAAGATGGCTCTCGCAACATGGGCCGAATGTTGTATCATTACTAGGCTCAAAGTTATGGTTGATAATTACAGAAACTCTCCAAGAAAGTATATTGTATTATTTTTTATGTTGTTTCTATTCCATCTCTTATATTGGAAAGCTTAAATGATTTTACCTCATGTTCAAGCTACACTTCCAATGAGGTTACTTCCAACCTCTTTTAGTTCAGTTATTCATTTTGTATAGCCCTATTACATACCATACATCCAATGGATAGATGTCATTCGACTTGTATTATTTCATGATGCAGATTCAGGTACTTAGGATCATTAACAAGCTTTCTGTTGAGATTACCATATCTGCTCGTAAGATTTTGGTGAGACCTCATTGCTTTTGGAGGACTCCAGTTTATTGTTTAGTTTTAGTAGTATTTTGAGGTGTCATAGGTCTTGACCCATCACCTATGTTTAGACAGCACATTATGAGGTGTCATAATATTCAAGGTTTTTATATAAGCTTTAAAAGACAGCACATTATGACCTTGTGTTATCCCGATTTCATGAGTTCTTTTGAGAATAAGCCGGATTTTGATAGGAAGTCACCTACTTCCATACTCAGATAGGTGAAATTTGTCGAGAGTGCTCCAATGAGTTTAACACTCCATCCATACGGGATACATATTTTTCATTATGAGTTTTAAAACTCAACCTCCACAATTTACTACAGAAAATAATGCACTCAAATCATAGGGAGCGAATAAAAAATAGTGCATTATTTACAACAAGTCATCCTATTATTCATTTTTCCAATTGCACTTGGTTATAGTATATCTAGTCCCCAGGATGGGTTTCTTCATATATAACTTAAGGATTTATAGACTTTAATCTCATCTTCCTCAATATGCTACAGACCTTTTCTCTTGTGAAGGCATTATTAAGAGGATATGCCAGATTATCTCAAGATTTGACATAATAATCATTAATGGTATCACTTGTCAAATATGATCTCACATTACTATGTTTCCTCCTTATAGATCTGAATTTACCATTGTAATAACGATTTTGAACTCTACCAATTGAAGCAATGCTATCACAATTAGTTAAAATATGAGGAATTGATTTTTCAGAAGAAGGTATTTGAAATAATTGATAAATCTCTCAACCAATTTGCTTCCTCACTAGCTCATGCTAAAGCAATTAGTTCAACCTCTATAGTAGAGTTTGGAATTATTGCTTGCTCTTTTTTTTTTATTTCCAACAAATAGCACCACCACCCAAAGTAAAAATGTAACTAGTGGTAGAACATGAATCACCGATTAAGTTTTCAATCTACATCAGAAAAGCCTTCCAGTACAACATTATCTTTTTTTATAGAAAAAATTACAATTTTTTGTCCCAATTAAATATTTCATAACTCTTGTTATAACATGTCAATTTTCATTACCTAGATTTCTTGTGAACCAACTAACTATTCCTACCGCATATACAATATCATGCCTAGTGCAATAAATCACATATCTCAAACTTTCAATTAAGCTAGCATATTCCTTATTATTTATTACGTCATTTTCACTTTGAACAGGAAATAAATGAACATTTGAATAAAAAGAAGTTACAACATACTTGAAATCAAGAAAGTTATATATTTTTTAAAAATGTTCTCAACATAATGTGACAGGTCAAAGAAAATTCCATCACATGTTCTTGTAATATTTATTTCAAGAATAAAATTTGTCTCACCAAGATCTTTCATATCAAAATGGCTTCTAAGAATTTTTTTAGCTTCATCAATAACATTCACTTTAGAGTCAACGATCAATAAATTATCATTATATGTTAGATATTTTAATTAATTAAGTAAGTTTCTTCTTTCCTAGTTTTGAGGGTATATAGTTGCTATTTCCAAGTTACTGGAAACTTGTGACTTAGTAGGTCAGTTTTAATTTCTTTTATGGCTTAGTGGTTGAGATAATGTAGGATGTCTATTACCATTATAAAGGATGTTCATTGTTTCACTTTAGTGAGAAGTTTACTACCTCCCAAACTCTTCTGTGTTTATTTTGATTTCTTTCCAGTTTTCTAATAGTGGTATCAGAGCCAGTGAGGGTGAACGTGCTTTAATTGTGAGTGAACGATGTCTTCAAAGAGTTTATTCAACCTGCCATTGCACACTTTGATGGTCATTATGACCATTTGAGCATGTTGATGGAAAAACTTTTGAGGTCCAAAGAGTTCTGGGCAGTCGTTGATGGTGGATTCCAAGAACCTGTGGCTGGTGTTGTTCAAACAAATGCTCAACAGACAGAGCTTGAAGCACTAAAGTTGAAAGATTTGAAGGCAAATGATTATCTTTTCCAAGCCATTGATAGTTCAATATTGGAACAATTCTTTGTAGGATACGTCAAAGCAAGTTTGGGACTCCATGAAGAAGAAATACCAAGGAAATGCAAGGGCAAAGTGAGCACAACTTCAAACTATATGAGGTGAGTTTGAGACCTTGCGTATGAAGCCGGGAGAGTCAGTGTTAGTGTACTTCTCAAGCACTATGACAATTGCCAACAAGATGCAGATTCATGGAGAAAGGCTTGAAGACGTCACCGTTGTTGAGAAGATCCTGCGATCCATGTTGCCAAAATTCAATTTTGTTATCTGCTTAATTGAATAGTCAAAAGATCTGGATACTCTTTCACTTGAGGAATTACAAAATTCCTTGATAGTTCATGAGCAGAATATTGTTCAATAGGATGTAGAAGAGCAAGCATTACAAGTAACCACAACTTCCAAAGATTTTGGGCGCAGAAGGAGCAAGTGGAAGGGAAGATAAGTCGCATATTGAGTGTTATAGATGCCACAAGTATGGTTATTACCATTCTGAATATCGTACAGATCTGAAAAATGTATGTGGAGAGAACTCTAATTTTGTAGAAGTAACTGAGGAGGAGGAATTCTCTTTGTTAATGGTGAGCCAATCCTCAGAAGAATACCACAAAAGTTTATGGTATTTAGACATGGGTTGTAGCAACCATTTGTCTGGGGAAAATCTGCATTTTCTCAACTGGATGAAACTTTTCTCACAACAGTCAAGTTTGGGGATAATTCTCATATTGGTGTCAAAGGGAAAGGGAAGGTGAAACTTCAAACAAAGTCTTCTTCTATGCAAATTATCTCTGATATTTTCTTTGCACCAGACCTGAAAATGAATCTTATCAGTGTGGGTCAACTTCAAGAGAACGGCTACGAGGTGTCTATCAAGCATGAAATTTTCAAAATCTGAGATTCGAATCTTGGATTGATCGCTGAAGCTAAGATTACTGGAAATAAGCTTTTCCCACTTGATATGCATAATATTGGCTCTACCAAATTTTTTTTTTCAACAAAGTTGAATAGTCAAGCATTTCTTTGGCACTACAGATATGGGCATTTGAAATTTGGACAACTGAAAATGTTGTAGAAAAAGAAGATGGTTATGGGTCTTCCTAATTTTGATATTCCTGTAGATATTTGTGAAGATTGTGTCATTGGACAACAATCTCGTGATAGCTTTCCAAAAGGAGAAGCATGGAGAGCTAAAAGGCAGCTAGAGTTGGTTCACTCAGATATTTGTGGACCAACAAACCCAATATCCAGCAGAGGAAAACGTTACTTTATAACGTTTATTGATGATTTTAGCCGAAAGACATGGGTTTATTTTCTGTAAGAAAAATCTGAAGCTTTTACCAGTTTCAAAATCTTCAAAGCTCTTGTAGTGAAGGAGACAGGATGTTCCATAAAGATTCTTCGTACTGATGGTGAAGGGGAGTATCTTTCACAAGGATTTATAAGTTTTTGTGAGTTTCATGGGATACACCGGAAACTTACAACAACTTATACTCCTCAACAAAATGGAGTATGTGAGAGGAAGAATCGGACAATCATGAACTTTGTGCGGAGCCATGTTCCAAAAGTTTTTTGTCCTGAAGCAGTTTGCTGGAGCATCTATGTTTTGAATAGAAGTCCTTCTTGTTCTATTCAGAACATGACACTAGAAGAAGCTTGGAGTGGACAACAACTAGATGTTCAACACTTGAGAGTATTTGGGTGCATTGCATTTTCTCATGTTCCGGATCATAAAAGGACAAAGCTTGATGACAAAGCCAATAAGTGTGTTTTGGTGGGTGTTAGCAGAGAGTCAAAATCTTACAAACTGTACAATCCTATCAGCAAGATGGTGATTATCAATCGTAATGTGGTGTTTGATGAAGATAAGTTTTGGTTGTGGAAAGAAAAGACAAACAACCAACAACTTCCTTTGAATTGCTAGGGTGGAGATAAGGAGAAAGAGCAACCAATAGCCGATGAAGGTGCTTCTACCTTGGTACATCAAGAACGCACCAGCTTCTGACCTCAACGAAATTGAAGAAGGCCAACATGGATGGCAGATTATGAGATAAGTGGAAATGTTCAATCTGGAAATAAAGATTCATCTACATATTTAGCTTTATTTTCTGGTTGTGATCCCGTAAGATTTGAGGATGCCTATAAAGATGTAAAGTGGCAGAAAGTAATGGATGATGAGATTGCCAAAATTGAAAAGAATAATACTTGGGAGCTTACTGATCTTCCAAAAGGCCAAAGGTTGATTGGAGTTAAATGGATTTATAAAACCAAACTCAATGAGTCTGGTGAAGTTGATAAGTATAAGGCGCGCTTGGTGGTGAAAGGATACAAGCAAGAGTATGATGTAGATTACAAGGAGGTTTTTGCTCCGGTAGTCAGACTTAATACCATCCGATTGGTGTTAGCATTGGCAGCTCAAAACAATTGGCCAATTAATCAACTTGATGTAAAATCTGCCTTTGTGCACATTGAGTTGCAAGAGAAGGTATATGTTGATTAACCTCATGATTATGTGATGCATGAAAGTGTGCATAAAGTTTATAGATTGAAAAAGTTTTATATGGGCTAAAACAAGCTCCTCGAGCTTGGTATAGTTGCATTGACACATATTTTAATCTAGAAAATTTTAGAAAATGTCCATACGAGCATACACTTTATACGAAACTTGAAGATGGAAAACTTGTTATTGTATGCTTATATATAGACGATTTGATTTATACTGGGAGTGATCCTACATTTCTTGAAAAATTTAAGTTATCTATGATGATTGAGTTTGATATGTCTGATCTTGGCTTGATGCATTATTTTCTGGGCATTGAAGTAAAGCAATCAACTAGTGAAATATTTATTTCACAACAGAAATATGTCCTGGAAACATTACATAGGTTTGGAATGCAGAGTTGCAATTCTGTCACAACACCAACATAGTTGGGACTGATGTTGGAAAAGAATCCTATAGCAAAGAAGGTTGACAACACTCTTTTCGAGCAACTTGTGGGATGTCTGATGTATCTAACAGTCACCAGGCCTGACATAATGTATTCTGTTAGTCTTGTTAGCAGATACATAGAGCATCCAAAAGAGATTCATTTGTTGGCTGCTAAAAGAATTCTCAGGTATTTGCAAGGTACCATTGACTATGGTATTCTATACAAGAAAGAAGGCAAGTCAGAGTTACTTGGATTTACAGATAGTGATTTGCTGGAGATAAAGAAGACATGAAAAGCACTTCAGGTTATGTGTTTATGCTTGGATCTGGAGATGTTTCTTAGTGCTCCAAAAAGCAACCAATTATTACATTGTCCACTACAGAAGCAGAGCTTGTAGCTGCAACTGTTTGCGCTACCCAAGAAATTTGGGTGAAGAAGATATTTACTAAGCTTCATGTTCGACAACAAGAACCAATTTTGATTTACTGCGACAATGGCTCAACGATTAAGCTTCCAAAGAATTCAGTGTTGCATGGATGGAGCAAACACATAGATGTTAAGTTTCACTTTCTAAGAGATCTCACGAAGGAGAAAGTTATTGATGTTGTCTACTATAGAAGTGAAGACCAAGAACCTGAAATCTTCACTGAGTCCCTCAAGCTGGCAACATTCAGAAAGTTAAGGAAGCTACTTGGAGTTTGCACTTTAAGGGAAAGATACATTGAATGATGTTATTAAGCTGAAGTCGTAGACTTATGAGTTTAAGGGAGGTTTTGTTAGATATTTTAATTAATTAAGTTTCTTCTTTCCTAGTTTTAAGGGTATATGGTTGCTATTTCCAAGTTACTGGAAACGTGTGACTTAGTAGGTCAATTTTAATTTCTTTTATGGGTTAGTGGTTGAGATAATGTACGATGTGTATTGCCTTTATAAAGATTGTTCATTGTTTCAGTTTAGTGAGAAGTTTACCACCTCCCAAAATCTTCTGCGTTTATTTTGATTTCTTTCCAGTTTTCTAATAATGCATAGGCAACTAATAACATGTAAATTATTTCAAGACTTATGATATATGTACTTATCAAACTCATATATTTCAAAACCATTTCCAATTTTGTAGGAATCAAACTTTTCATGTCATTGCTTTGGTGTATGTTTCAAGTCAAGTAGGAATTTAGTAAGTTTAAATACTTTGCTTTCTTGTTCTGCCTTCTCAAAATACTCAGTTGTTCCATATAAATTTCCTCATTTAGGTCTCCAGTTTTTAAAAATAGCTTTTTACATCCATTTGATGAATATGCAAATAAAAAATTGCAGCCATAACAACTAAAAGTTTAATGGATGTAATTCTAGTTATCAGAGTAAAGTATCACAAAATTATAGGCCTTCTAGTTGCTTAAAACATTTAGCAACTAGTCTAGCCTTATATTTATCAATAGATCCATTCAGTTTTGAAAAAAAATTGTAAGACCCATTTGCAATCAATTATTTTACAACCCGGTGATAAATCAACCAATTTCATAATTTTATTAGAAATTAGGGATTCCATTTCCTCATTACAGCCTCTTTTAAAAAAAGTAGAATCATGTAAAGATAAAGCTTCTGGTAAAGTGGGAGGTTCATCTTTAACATTAAAAAACATGAAAATTAGCATCAAAATCTTTTTCTACTCTAGCTCGTTTACTACTTCTTAACTCAAAATCATCAATATTTTATGTCTCAAAGTACAAGTAGAAGAACAAGGTAGTGACAAAATATGTTGTTCAATCCTTTGACCCCCACTATTTTTAAAATGAAAGGGAATTTATTTTCATGATAAATAATATCATTAGATTGTATTATAATATTATCTTCATGATTAAAAATTCTATAGACTCTACCATCTGAAGCATACCCAAGAAAACCACAAGTAGTAACTTTCTTACTCAATTATGTAATTTTAGGATCCATTAGCCTCACAAAGGCTAGATAATTCTAACCTCTTAAATATCTCAAACTTGACTTGTGACCTTTCCACTACTCAAAAGGTTTCAATTTAGACTTTTTACGAGGCACATGATAATACATACCAAGCAGTCAAAATAGTTTCACCCATAAATTTATAGGTATATTTGGCTCAATAAGCATGGCATTGTATATCAGTCAATTCAATCAAAGTTCTAATTTTTTATTTTCGCTACACCATTTCATGTAGGAGAATAAGGAGGAGTAGTTTCATAAATTATTCTCAATGATCTAATAAAATGATTAAACTCATTTGACTCATATAAACGGCCTCTATCGTGACTTCTAATTCATTTTTATTATTCTTTCAAATTGATTTTTAACCTCATGGAGATAAATTTTAAAATTTTCGAAAGCATTACTTTAATTTTTCATCAAGTAAATATATGTAAATTTAGGAAAATCATCAATGAAAGTGATAAAGTATCTATTTCCTCCACGAATTAAAATTTCTCCAAGTTTACAAATAATAGTGTGAACTAATTCTAATAAATAATTTTTCTTTCAACTTGAAAACGAGGTCGTTTAGTTATCTTGGTTTTACTACAAGCCCCACACTATTCAAAATTCTTTTTTAATCATTGAGATTAATTTTAAACTACTCATGATTCCAACATAATGATCATTAATATGACACAAACGAGCATGCCAAAAATTAGTAGAAGAGAGTATGTAAATAAAAGTAAAAACTTTATTCATTTTAATATTCAACTTGAACATCCTATCACTAGTATACCCCTTTTCCACAAAAATACCTTTTTTTTACAATTATATATTGATTAGATTAAATAATTAGTTTGAAACCTTTTTTATTAAGAAAAAAATTAGACACCAATTTTTTTCTCATGGAAGGAATATAAAATACATCTTTCAAAGTCAATACCATTTCATAGGTAAAACACAATTTGACATCTTCTATTTCAAGCACTTGAGTAGTATGAGAATCACCAAGCATGATGGTTTTGGGCTCCTCAAAAGGAGAATATTTTTTAAAATCAATATTTGTCATAACAGACGTGACGATTTGCACCAGAATCAATACACCATTCAGAAACATTCTTAACAATATTTATGTCTCTAATTACCTCCACAAAAGTCTCTGTGGTGACATTTTCCTGAGGTGTAGGACCACGTGTGTGAAATGTGCAAAATCGAGCAATATGTCCAGTCTTTTCATAAACAAAGCACGGTCCCTTATCTTGAACTTGTTGATTTTGTTCACGGCTATTTGTACCATTATTTTTTTGAGAGATCCACTATTATTTTTCTTGAAAATTTTCTTCTTACGCTTTATAGAAAGAGTTTTGTAAGATTTGGCAGTAGCATTATTTAAACTAATTAAATTTACCTCATTGTGGTGCTACTTACATCTAATTATAAAAGTTCATCTTGGCCCCTTGCCTCCTCTTCCATGCAGATTCACATTATCAACGTCTCATGAGATGTTTCCTTTTGTTTGTGGCGCATAGGTTTTTGAAATTCCTTCCAAGAAGGTGGAAGTTTATCTATTATGCCACAAACAATAAGGTTATCTCCAATTTTGATCTTCTCGGATCGGAGGTCTCCAACAATCACTATAAAGTCTTGAGCTTGGTCAACCATTGATTTGATGTCCACTATTTGAAAATGAAAAATCTACTAGCTACATATTTTTTCGCTCTGCCTTCTTCGGTATCATACTTAATCTGCCATGTTTTCTAATTTTTCTTTGTATTAGAGTAAGTTCTATCATAATAATCATATAATTTATCAAATATAATAGACAATTAAGAATATAATACCGAAACTTGTAAGAATCAACATCATACTTTTCCAGTTTCTCTAGATGAGAAACAAGTTTATCATCATTTATGGAGGTATTGTCAACTTTATTAGGATTCTTCTCAATTAACACATAATAAATATTGAGTAGAGACTTAAATAGAAAAGTATTTTACTCCTCCATCTCTTGAAATGGTTACCATTAAACCGGTCCAAATGTAGTCTTCTAACTTATCCTCTCCAAGATACAGCAACAATTCACAAAGTATAACTATACGAACTCTGAACAAGAGTTGAGTCTAGAGCTCCACAAAGAGAACACCCCTTTAACTAATAATAACTCTCTTCCATTTGGATGTGTTTGTTTTTTTTACTGAGTAGATTCTCTTCCATTTTGAATCCAAGAAACTTGTTTACTTTGTTCCATTTAGTCCAAGAAATGAATATTGGTCAAGTGGGTCATTTGATAAATGCATGAATATATGATCAGTGAAGGAAGCCAAGATTGTAAAAACATACAATGGCAATGGCGGTATTTTTGAAGTGTGTTGGAACAAGGAAAGAAACAAGGTTGCAACTTCTTTTGCAAACAACAAGGTTTGTGTGTTTGATATTCGATTGTAGAAGTTGAGGAATAACTTTAAAAGGACTTGAGAACACAGAGGCAGGAATTTCACAATTCAAGAAATCTTCGTTACAGAAATGCAGATTGTAGATAAGCTTTATTTGATTTGTCACATGTTGTACGGTTTACCAAAATTAGGGCCGACTAAATCATTATGGCTTTGATCTAAATTTATGCTTGCAGTGGGTAAACCAGACACTGTGTGATATATCAAAGAAGAATATCTACAATCTCCATTTTGTACGACAGAGTTTCTTGAATTCTGAAATTCCTGCCTCTGTATTCTTATGTCCTTTTAAAGCTCTATTCCTCAACCTCTACAATCAAATATCAAAAACACAAACCTTGTTGTTTGCAAAAGAAGATGCAACCTTGTTTCGTTCCTTGCTTCAAAACACTTCAAAAATACCGCCATTGCCATTGTATGTTTTTATAATCTTTGCCTCCTTCACTAACCATATATTCAAGCATTTATCCAATGACCTACTTACTAAGTATTCACCATTCGAACTAAATACAACAGAGTAAATAGGTTTCCTGGAATCAAAATGGAAGCGAACCTAATTAGTAAAACACAAAAGAAATTCAACAAAAAGGATACAAAGATTTGATGATCCTGTAGAAAGATACACAGTAACCTCATTCTCAGTCCACTCCCCCCCCCCCTTACATCCCCACCCAAATAAAAGTAATAGGTATATAGGTATTGATAGAAGTGTTTTAGATGGTGAAATGTGACAAGGGTCTGCCCCGCCGCGCGGCGATGCATTCTCCCTTTTGAATATATAGATATCCAATTTCATATATAGATATCCAAAATATTTTATAAATAGATATCCAAAATATTTGAATATAAAGGTATTAAAAATATTTAATTGCATATATAGATATCCAAAATTTCAATAGCAATAACATATTAGCAAACATTTCAAGTCAAAACTAATAGTAAATTAACTATAAAACTAAATTGAGTTGGGCAAAAATAAACAATAGGCAGATTGCAGTAGTCTGCAAAAATTAAATTAAAGAGCATAAAAAAAACTAAGACTGTGCACACACCTGACAGCACATGAAATAAGAATAGATGAAGAAGAAAACAATTGCTAAAAATGTACCTGATGAAGGTCATGAAGCTGAGGAGAAAGAAAAATTGAAAAGGAAGAGTGAAGTAGTACATGCTGGAGGTCGCGAAGACCGAGAAGAGAGTCGCTACTATGAACTAGAGAGAAAAAAGGAAACACAGAGTCGGGTTTGTCAAAGACTCCAAATAAACCGTAAGGTTACCTTTTAATTATTAAATCAGGCCATTTGAAAAAAAAGGTGATGCCTTTATTGGCTCGCCTCGCCTCCCACTCACAACTCGTCATTGCCTCGCCTCTGCTCGCCATTTCGAGGTCGACTCGCTTTGCCGGTTATAGGGACAAAGGCTCTGCCTCGCCTCACCATTCACCAAAGGCGATCGCCTTTGGGAACACTAATTGATAGTTCAACTGAGTACAAGCAAACAAAAAACAAATAAGGTCATCTCCTTTGAGAACACTTATTTATTAAGAATGCCTTAATTGTATTTAGACATAATGAGTTCACATCCATTACGGGTGAGCATTTAAGCTATGAAGAAGACTCCCTCGTTCAATATGCCATTCACGGTAGTAACTTTCTTACCCAATTATGTAATTTTAGGATCTATTAGCCTGATAAAGGCTAGATAATTCGAACCTCTTAAATATCTCAAACTTGGCTTGTGACCTTTCCACTACTCAAAATGTGTCAATTTAGATTTTTTAAGAGGCACACGATAACGCATAACACACAGTCAAAATAGTTTCACCCATAAATTCATAGGTACACTTGGCTCAATAAGCATGACATTGTATATTAGTTAATTCGACCAAAGTTCTATTTTTTCGTTTCTCTACACCATTTCATGTAGGAGAATAAGGAGGAGTAGTTTCATAAATTATTCTCAATGATCTAATAAAATGATTAAACTCATTGGACTCATATCCACGGCCTCTATCCTGACTTCTAATTCTTTTTTATTATTCTTTCAAATTGATTTTTAACCTCAGAGAGATAAATTTTAAAATTTTCAAAAACATTACTTTTATTTTTCATCAAGTAAACATATGTAAACATAGAAAATCATCAATGAAAGTGATAAAGTATCTATTTCCTCCACGAATTAAAATTCCTCCAAGTTTACAAATAATAGTGTGAACTAATTCTAATAAATAATTTTTCTTTCAACTTGAAAATGAGGTCTTTTAGTGATCTTGGCTTTACTACAAGCCCCACACTATTCAAAATTATTTTTTAATCATTGAGATTAATTTTAAATTACTCATGATTCCAACATACTGATCATTAATATGAAACAAATGAGCATGCCAAAAATTAGTAGAAGAGTGTACGTAAATAAAAAAGTAAAAACTTTATTCATTTCAATATTCAACTTGAACATCCTATCACTAGCTAGCATACCCCCTTTTCCACAAAAATACCTTTTTTTACAATTATATATTAATTATATTAAATAATTAGTTTGAAACCTTCTTTATTAAGAAGAAAATTAGACACCAATTTTTTTCTCATGGAAGGAGTATAAAATACATCTTTCAAAGTCAATACCCTTTCATAGGTAAAACACAATTCGACATCTTCTATTTCAAGCACTTGAGTAGTATGCGAATCACCAAGAATGATGGTTTTAGGCTCCTTAAAAGGAGAATATTTTTTTTAATCAATATTTGTCATAACAGACGTGATGATTTGCACCAGAATCAATACACCATTCATAAACATTCTTAACAATGCTTATCTCTGTAATTACCTCCACATAAGTCTCTGTAGTGACATTTTTCTGAGGTGTTGGACCACGTGTCTAAAATATGTAAAATTGTACAATATGTCCACTTTTGCCATACACAAAGCACGGTCCCTTATCTTGAACTTGTTGATTTTGTTCATGGCTATTTGTACCATTATTTTTTTGAGAGATCCACAATTGGTTTTGTTGAAATTTTTCTTCTTATTGTTTATAGAAAGAGTTTTGTAAGATTCAGGAGTAGCATTATTTGAACTAATTAAATTTACCTCATTGTGAAGTTACTCTCTTCTAATTATAAAAGTGCATCTTGGCCCCTTGCCTACTCTTCCATGCAGATTCACATTATCAACGTCTCATGAGAGGTTTCCTTTTGTTTGTGGCGCATAGGTTTTTGAAATTCCTTCCAAGAAGGTGGAAGTTTATCTATTATGCCACAAACAATAAGGTTATCTCCAATTTTGATCTCCTCGGACCGGTGCTCTCCAACAATCATTATAAAGTCTTGAGCTTGGTCAACCACTAATTTGTTGACCATTATTTGAAAATGAAAAATCTACTAGCTACATATTTTTTCCCTCTGCCTTCTTCGGTATCATACTTACTCTACAATGTTTTCTAAATTTTCTTTGTATTAGAGTAAGCTATATTATAATAATCATAAAATTTATCAAATATAATAGACAATTAAGACTATAATACCGACACTTGTAAGAATCAACATCATACTTTCCCACTTTCTCTAGATGAGAAACAAGTTTATCATCATTTATGGAGGTGTTGTCAACTTTATTAGGATTCTTCTCAGTTAGCAAATAAGAAACATTGAGTAGAGACTTAAATAGAAAACTATTTTACTCCTCCATCTCTTGAAATGGTTACCGTTGAACCGGTCCCACTGTAGTCTTCTGACTTATCCTCTCCAAGATACAACAACAATTCACAAAGTATAACTATATGAACTCTGAACAAGAGTTGAGTCCAGAGCTGCACAAAAAGAACACTACTTTAACTAATAAGAACTCTCTTCCATTTGGATGTTTTTGTTTTTTTACTGAGTAGGTTCTCTTCCATTTTGAATCCAGCAAACGTTTTTACTTTGTTGCATTTAGTCCAAGTGGTGAATACTTAGTAAGTGGGTCATTTGATAAATGCATGAACATATGATTAGTGAAGGAGGCCAAGATTGTAAACACATACAATGGCGATGACGATATTTTTGAAGTGTGTTGGAACAAGGAACGAAACAAGGTTGTAGCTTCTTTTGCAAATAACAAGGTTTGTGTGTTTGATATTTGATTGTAGATGTTGAGGAGTAACTTTAAAAGGACTTGAGAACATAGAGGCAGGAATTTCACAATTCAAGAAACTCTGCCTTGCAAAAATGCAGATTGTAGATAAGCTTTTTTCGATTTGTCACACGATGTACGGTTTACCAAAATTATGGCCGCCTAAATCATTATCGCTTTGATCTAAACTTATGCTGGTAGAGGGTAAACCAGACACTGTGTGATATATCAAAAAAAGCATATCTACAATCCCCATTTTTGCACGACATAGTTACTTCAATTGTGAAATTCCTGCCTCTCTGTTCCTGGGTCCTTTTAAAGCGCTAATCCTCAACCTCTACAATCAATTATCAAACACATAAACCTTGTTGTTTGCAAAAGAAGTTGCAACCTTGTTTCCTTCCTTGCTTCACCACACTTCAAAAATACCGCCATCGCCATCGTAAGTTTTTATAATATTTTCCTCCTTCACTAAAGATATATTCATGCATATATCCAATGACCTACTTGCTAAGTATTCACCATTCGGACTAAATACAACAGAGTAAACAGGTTTCCTGGATTCAAAATGGAAAAGAACCTATAAAAAATATTTAATTGCATATATAGATATCCAAAATATTTGAATATAAAGGTATAAAAAATATTTAATTGCATATATAGATATCCAAAATTTCAATAGCAATAACATATTAGCAAACATTTCAAGTCAAAACTAGCAGTAAATTAACTATAAAACTAAATTGAGTTGGCAAAAAATAAACAATAGGCAGATTGCAGTAGTCTGCAAAAATTAAATTAAAGAGCATAAAAAAAAATTAAGACTGTGCACACACCTAACAGCACATGAAAGAACAATAGAAGAAGAAGAAAACAATTGCTAAAAATGTACCTGATGAAGGTCATGAAGCTGAGGAGAAAGAAGAATTGAAGAGGAAGAGTGAAGTAGTACCTGCTAAAGGTCTCGAAGACTGAGAAGAGAGTCGCTTTTAATTATTAAATCAGGCCACTTAAAAAAAAAGGTGATGCCTTTATTGGCTCGCCTCGCCTCCCACTCACAACTCGTCATTGCCTCGCCTCTGCTCGCCATTTCGAGGTCGCCTCACCTTGCCGGTTATAGGCACAAAGGTTGTGCCTCGCCTCGGCATTCACCAAAGGAGATCGCCTTTGAGAACTCTAAATGATAGTTCAAGTGAGTACAAGTAAACAAACCACAAATAAGGCAATCGCCTTTGAGAACACTTATTTATTAAGAATGCCTTAATTTTTTTAGACATAATGAATTCACATCCGTTATGTGTGAGCATTTAAGATATGAAGAAGAATTCCTCGTTTAACATGGCATAGATTCACTGTAGCATTAAATGAACCACTACATAGAGAGATAATAAAACAAAACCAGTAAGCTCATAGAACCAAAAGGTTAGGTGCAATACATTAGATCCCTTTTTGGGCTCATCGCACACCAAGAATCCATTTGCTGGACGGTTAAAGTAAAACTATATCTCTGTGGATTATTTTTACTCGCAAGGGGATTACAGGCCAGATTGCAATCAATCCGAAATTTTAGCTCAACTTTTGGGGTTTTAAAGTTCATTGGGGATTTAAGAGCAATGCACAAATGGAGAAAAAAAACAAATATATGTGTTTAGTTCTTAACTAATAATTGTAAGTATGATTATTTCCACAAGGTTAGATTCATGCTTATATGTAATATTCGTCCGTTAAATTTTTCCTGACCTACTTTCCCTCTTATGTACGCACATTCAGCGAGGCGAAGCACTCACCACATTCTTAGCCTTGTTTCAGGGCTTAAGTGCGCCTTTGTCAATAGTGTACCAGAAAAGAAAAGAAAAAACTAAAGAGGTAAGTCAGGCCTAATGCACCCAAGGCGATAAACTAGGGAGCAATGAAATTAGAGAATATAATGGAGACTTTAGGTGATTTCTTCATATATGCTAGACCTTGATAGGCAGAGTAAAGGTTTTGGCCCAGTGGTAGGAAAATTAGTCAGATGAGGGAAGGCATTCCCAATAGTCTTTTTTTTTCCTTTTTTTGTTCTTTTGGGTTGTTTCTGTGTGTTTTGAAGGAATATGAATACTTAAGTTCCTAGTAGCCTATTTTGCTAGAGGCTTCTTGGAGGCTAAAATCACAAAAAAAATATGCTCCTTTATAAATTCGAGGTGTTTGGCCAAAAAAAAGAAGTCCTTTTGAGCACATTCAACACAAAAAACAGGAACTCATCAAATAGAAACACAACATCAAATTCTCCACATAAAATTCTATTAGAACTATGAACAACGATTTTAACCCTAAAAGATAGTACAAAGGAACAAATTAGGTAGAGGAAAATTGCTTTACCTGATTCATGTAGATGTAGGTCGTCGGAGGTTGCTGTGAATTGTCAGCGGCCAGAAGTAAACCCTAGGGATTACTTCTACCTCTGAATATATACAGAGGGAAGATATGGTAAGTGAGAATTTTGGGACACAAACATTTATTTATACTTTTTAAATATATTTTGCAGATCATATACATTCTTTGTAACGAGATCCAAAGGCGGTAAAAACTGGAAGTCTTCATCCATATCGGTACTATTTTGCATTTCTTAGTTATTATTGATTAGTTTACAGTTATCAAAAGAGTTAAACCTCAAATACAATAATCAGAATATCAAAATGTTTGTATAACATTGCTCATTATGTTTATTGTTCAAGATATCGAATACCCTTTGGCACAAAGGTAACAAGAGCACCAGCAGGATGTAGAATTCCTTCCATTGTTCTCTTATGCGAGAATTGTTATATTCCCTTTGTGCACTAGGAGGAAGTAGATTTTCATCCTCTCGGTGCTCTTGTTACCTTTGTGCCAAAGGGTATTCAGTATCTTGAACTAGAAATAAATTGGAGCAATGTAATGCAACCATTTTGATATTCTGATTTTTGTATCTGAAGTTTAGATCTTTTGATATTGTTGAACTAACCAATAATAACTAAAGAATGCAGAGTGCAACTGATATGGATGAAAACTTCAAGTATCTACAACCTTTGGATCTCATTACAAAGAATGTGTAAGAGCTGCAAAATATAATAAAAGAAAGAAGAAAAACTTTTGAAAGTTGAACCTAGGCTGAAGGATAAGGTAAATGATGACAACGAAAGGGACCACAAATGAGAACCTGCAAGAGAAAAGGAGAAACAATATAAGGAAAAATAATGTGAACGGGGTAAAGAAAGGAGTGCAAATAACAACTTAAGTTCTGTCTTGAGTTAAGCACCATTCTAGTCTCCCCACATCCCACTTATGGGATTACATCGGGTATGTTGTTATTGTAGGGACTAATATTCCTTTTGTCCTTTTTGGTCATATTCTATGATGATAAACAGTTAGATTCCTTATTCAAATTAGGAGATTCTTTTACGATCAACAATTAAGACAAGCCAATTTCTCTGTAGTCATTCTTTTTAATCGTTGAAATATATTCCATTCACAGTTGTTGCATTCTTGGTAGACGTAATCAATGAATTTTTAAAGAAATATTAGGAAGTTTGGACGAATAGGAATTCTTACGTTTCTAGTAGCCTATTTGGCAAGACTCTTCTGTTAGGCTAAAAGCACAAAAAAGATACTCCTTTTTACATTCGAGGTGTTTGGCTAAAAAAAGAAGTCCTTTTGAGCACATACAACACAAAACACAAATTGTTTTTCTCCAAAAGTACTTTTTTATAAATGATTTGATTTGAAGTGCATAAGTTATTTGCATCCTTAACCACGAGAGACTATTTTGATAAACCCTTGGCTCAGAGAAAGCTTAAGCACTAGAATTGTTTCAAAAAAATGTTTACTTGGCCGAATTAAACTCATGTAAAAACAACAGCATACCCAAACCTTACCCACACCTTGTGCAGATAGAAAATCTTGTTTCCAGACACACTCTTGAATCAAGTAAAGGATATCAAAGTGGTTAAACTCATCAAATAGAAACACAACATCAAATTCTCCATATAAAACTCTGTTAGAACTATGAAAAATGATTTGAACCCTAAAAGATAGTACAAAGGAAAAGATTAGGAAGAGGAAAATTGGTTTACCTGATTCATGTAGATGTAGGTCATCGGAGGTTGTTGTGTATTGTCAGCGGCCAAAAGTAAACCCTAGGGATTACTTCTACCTCTAAATATATACAGAGGGAAGATATGGTAAGTGAGAATTTTGGGACACAAACATTTATTTATCATAGTTAGAATATTAGAAATGTTTTCATTCCAAGAAGGCATTTTGAATAAGTTTTACTGTTGAATGAATAAACTATCCTCAAGGCTTTAACTATATCAGTTTGAGCTCAATTTAACAGATTCAGAATTTAACAACAGGTTTAAATTTGGTAGTACATCACAAGACATTTAATTTAATGGATTTGAAATTTATTTGTTAAAAAATTGTTAATTAATTAGTATGGGTCGTGGATGCATGCCAGAATCCATACTGGTAGAACAAAACTGTCTTTTACATGCAATGTTTAAAATTAATATTTGATATTTATTTACGAGACCTAAATCACAATCTTTTAGAAGTTACATTTTTTTAAGACCCAAATTCAAATTTTATTAATATGTACATTTTCTAAAATTCCATTATTTGTTGGTGTTTTATGCCTTGAAGTTACAATACTTTAATCTTAATTTTTTATAAGTTACATTTTACGAAGACATAAATCTAAGACATAAATCCTAATTCGTTTAGTACGTATATATTTTTTTCAAGACTTGAACCCTAATTTTATTAGTACGTATATTTTTTTCAAGTTCATTTTATTGATGTTTTAGGTCTTGTAGTTATAAAAGATATAAACCATAATTTTTTTTACATTTTTTCAAGACCTAAACTCTATTTTTAATTGTACGTACTTTTTCAAGTTCATTTTAATTTTTTTTGGTGTTTTTGGTCTTGAAGTCGTTACAATACCTAAATCCTAATTTATAAAAAGTTATAATCTTCTAAACCTAATCACTACTTCTATTAGTACGTACATTTTTCAAGACCTAATCCTGAATTTTTTCAGTACGTATATTTTTTAATATGTAATTGTTGAAGAGTTTCACTTTGGATGAAATAGGGATATGTGGTTTCCTTATATCGCCTTCGAATATCTACTTCTTATGAGCTAAATTTTAAGTTTGAGTTAGTCTAAAAAATACATTTATTACCATAATGTCAGGACTGGATTAGTTTAGGAACAATGTGTAATTTTGTGATCATGGGAAGAAATATATGCTCCATCTGTTAGTTTTTTTATGTTTCATGTGTTAAATCCTTATCGATTTTAAGTTCTATCTATTGATGATATGTCGAAGGTAGAAATATATATACAATTAGATTACTTGTATGGTAATTACAAGTGATCTATGTAATACTATTTTGAATTTGGTCAAAATATGATTAGTATATTATCATCAGTATGTATAACTTCATTAAATACTTATCGAGGAAAATAAAAGAAAAATAAATAAAAAGATTGGATATTTAACTGGTATATGGGATCATATTTTAATCTAATATCTTCATTATTTTCATCTATAAAGTGTAATATATTTCATATTAGTATAATTATTTATTACAGTAGTAATTAGGGGTATTCATGATTCGATTTTGATTGGTTATTGGTGAAAATCAAACAAATTTAGTTGGTTTTTAGATTTCTAAAACAAAAACCAAATCAAACGAAAAAAATAACTGTCAATTTGGTTATTGTCGATCTAATTCGGGATTTTAGGTTCTTTGACTTTGAAAGTAATATTTTTTTTAGGATATAGGTATCTCAATAAACACACACCTAATACATTAACAATCTAGAAGAAAGTTAATGTCGATTCAATCAAACAGTTAGGCAACACTAGAGTTATTATTACACGAACAAAGTAATTCAATTAAGAGACAATATGCTTATCTTATGTGAGGTAGGGTGGATAAAGACTGAAGTAATTGTTGGAATGTATGCGTCCACTAACTATGATAGGACTAGGTCCTTTAGATAATTTATGATGCTCAAAAGTAAATACTGGAAATAAATGAATACATAATACTTTACGTGGAAACCTCCTTGCTCAAGGGAGTAAAACCACGACCTGTCTCACCTGACTTTTCGAACTGTTTTTACTTATCTTCTCAAACAAAAGTAAAACACAGTTTACACCACAACAAAGAGATTAACCTCCTAATCTCAACACTAAGTAATACTACCTATTAGTTAATGAGTCAAAGCAATGCCTGCATTGCCCACTATACTAATCCAGACTGATTAATATATACTTTTACAATAAGACAAAAAGTTACCCCTAACTATGTTCTTACAAAGATTCAAAAACGTTTTGAAACATTTATATGAATGTAAAACGAATCCTACAAGGTAAGCACAAATACAAGCACTTAAAATAACAACAAGTTTAGGAAGCAATCTTTAGTTGATGAGATCCCTTGCTATTTTTCGAAGCTTGAGTTTTCTCTCTTTGAATGAATGAGCTGATTTGTTGTTTGTGATGTTGAATATATCAATCATAAAGAAGTATTAACCGTTGGAAAAACAACCTCGTCCATTCTGATTGGTGTGGTACACTGACGACCTCACCAATTTCGGACGCGACAACTTTCCAGCTGTATAGCACATAGACTTGGACGAGCGTACTCTGCAGAGGACTGGGTCCCTGCATTTGTGAGGAGATCATCAAAACATCTGGGAGCATTAAGACTTATCATTTTTCCCCTTTTTGATGATGACAAACAAACTACAAGCAGCCTCACATGAGTTTAACATTCATTCAAAATGCATTAGTTCCCCTTTAAAATGCATTAGTTCCCCCTATCAATAGCATTCCCCCTGTTCAGTTCCCCCTTTCTGTTATAGTTCCCCTTTTTCATTAAGCTCTTATTTCATAATAATGTACATTCAAAACTCTAATTTCACAATAGTTTACAATGAATTCCCCCTTTTGACATCATTGAAAAGGAGTAACAGTAAATATATGCAGTATGCATGCAAAAAGTTAGGAATTCAGGGCCATGGGCCACACAGTACATGCGCAAGCAATCAAAATAGAGAAGATAAAAGCATACGAGACAGGGCAAAAGAGAAAATGTCATTAGATCACTTATGCTGACCACAGTGATCAGCCAAACCAGTACACTTTTTCACTAGAGTAAGATTGAGAGACTTAAGAACAGGGACACAAAATATATTTAGGACGAAAGGGGAATGGGAGTGAAGGATTTCAACTGCAAAGTCATGCGATTATTGGAATCGGCATGAGCTTGAATGATTTGCTTGTTAAGAGACTGAACTTCCTCACTGAGTGAGGCATTTGTCTTCAGCAGTTGTGCATTTTCAACTCTCAACCTTTCTACTTCCTCTTTATCCACAAAACTGGTACCAGGTCCCATGGAAATAGTATGTTGCATCTGAGCCTTAAATTTTGCAATCTCAACCTCTTTAGCATTTAAGGTTATTGTAAGATCAGTGAACTCCCATCTGAGAGATGCTTGTTGTTCAAGAAGATCGGACACATGGGACTTACCCTTAACCTTTCCCTCAACACATTCACATTCCAAGAGGGTTGCAGGAGAGAACATCTGCTTGACAGTACCAGGTACTCCCCTTACAAGAGGTACTTCAAAGTGGTTGAACACATAGTTCAGTAGATATCCATACAGTATGCCGTGTTTGGCATTTTTCCATGTCATTACCATGTGCATGTGTCACGCCTCAAGCATAAACCCTGGATGTGGCGGGCACTCGAAAACCATTGTTGGCCCCAAGCAAATCCTTGGCCTGGCTTACTTACTCAGCGGAAGACTATATGCATATTCATAATGATCAATTACTATACTCACTTGAATAATAAGATAACTTCAGAATGTTTACAAGTCAAACATTCAACTTGGCCAAAATGGCAACTCAAGTCTTAACATATGAAATGAAAATGTAAAGACAACTGAACTACAAATTGGCTCACTGTCGACGAAGCCTCTAAAACAAATAGGGATGTCGGGACATCACCCCTGATCATCCTAACAACTGAAAATTAGAAAGCAAATGATAAAAAGGAGCCATCCGAAAAGTAAAGAGGCTCACCAACTGACTCTGAATGCTGAACCTGATCAACGAGGCGCTGGATGCTAATTTTGGTTATCTGCATCTGCATCATAATAATATGCAGGCCAACTGGCATAAGTACATTGAATGTGCGAGTATGCGAGTGGAATGTTAAACATAACTTAAGCTTGAAAATATTATGAAAGAAACACTTACCTTGGCTCTTCTAAACTCATGAATAACTTAACTTAATATAAAGCAATGAAACACATGAAATATATGAAAAGATTTAATAAACAGTAAAAGCAACTTAGTTCGTTAAAGAAAATGCCAACTTTACTCATATAATAAACTAATATTGTTTCTGTGGGAGATTCTCTAACGGACAACCACCACTATGAGCCTAAGTGGTGATACAACGTCTTGCCCACGCTGCCAGAACTGTTTATACTTTGCCGTCATATAGAACACTTAACTAAGTTGATCCGCTAGTCTATGCCAAAAGCATCTTAAGGAGTCATCTAAAAAATATGATCATTTACTACCCATGCTGGCTACATGGTTGATGGAGATTTGAGTTAATATGAACTCGCATCCCCATATCGGTGCTCAATACTACTCCCAAAATATACTTAGCTCATATGTTTTAAAAAAAACTACTTTCTTTGGTTTGAGATAATTACTCAAAACTTAGCTTAAAAGCTCTTTTGAATCAATGTTCCCTTTCTCTCTCAAATGTGACAACATTTTTAAACTCTTGGGAATACTTAGTTCCCTTATAGATTTTACAGAAATGAACTCAACTCTTTACTCTTTGCTTAACTTGAAACTTAAGTCTTAGAACAAAGTTAAAATGTTTGTGTAAGGATTTTTGAAAACTTTATAAACTTCTCTTAACTTGACTCTTAACTTCACTTGACTTGACTCTTAACTTCAATTGACTTGACTCTTAACTTTCCTTGAATTGAATTATGGATTTAAGGATTGTGATTTATGATAGGGAAGATCTCATGATGTTTAGGACTGATTTTTTTTTATAGCTAAACATGAGAAAAGATCAAGAAATCACCGTCTTGGAACAACTCCGCGATGAGGAATTGAATTAAAATATTCTTTCGCAAAATTTAATTTTGAGAGAGAGGAGTCCGCGTCTTAACCGCGATGCGGAGCAAACTTTTATTCACTGAGGGAGCAAGTCTGCGACGCGGACTTGCGTGCCATAACCTGCTCGACTTTTCCTTCTTCGTTTTCCAGCCCCAATTCGCCTAATTTCGACTACTGTTTTCAAATTCATTTTAGATTCTGATACCAGGAATATGTACTCAAGAACCTAACTCAAATAAACTCTAAAAATCAACGTAAAGATCTCAGAAACTCGTCAATTCAGCCCAATTCAAGAACAACATTCAAATTCAAGAATACATGTCAAAAACATCCACTTTCAAACTCTTTTAGGACAAATTTCGCTGAACTAAACATGTTTGGCACGTGGGTGAATGAACCCAATGCTATGAAAGACTCACATACCATGTAGGATCAATTCGTTGGCGAAATCCACAACCAAAATCGATCGTTCTTGGCGAATCTTGCTTTTCCTCTTCTCCCTTCTCTTCTTTTCTCTTTTCTCCAAGCCCTAGCATATTTTGGTAAAAGCATATTTGATCTAATTATGATTAGAATCTAACTAAATTATCAAAAATGAAGTAAAACAATTGGCCAAGGAAAGGACCAATCTACCCTTTAAAAATCCGGATTGGACTTTCCTTATTCAAACTGCCCAACTTCCGAAGGGAATAACTCACTCATACAAACTCGGAATTGCGCAAACTCGGAGGCGTTGGAAATATTATTCCAAGATATTTCAAACCATATCTGGAAATACACCTAACTCATTTTGAGCTAGGAGTTATGGACGTTTGAAGTTGACCAAAACTCAATTTATTCTAACTTAACAAAATTTCCAGATTTTCATTCTTTCCAAAAATGACTATTTCCAATTATTAGCTTCTTCCTAGTTATTTCAAGTTGCGATGTGTTACAACATGTGTTTGAGCATAATTGCTGGAAGATTGATTGCCTCAAGTTCATCTAATTTTTCAATGAGGAAGAAATCGGCATTAGATATTATAGTTCTCTTCTCACTGTTTGGCACCAAGACCTTGTTGATGAACTGAAACATCAACTGATACTCCCCTCTTAGGAATTTCTAGGGCAGGCCTACACGTTTGATGTCCCCACACTTGGTGGCCTGTTGTGTAAACTCACTAGAAGGTTTGCAACCTTCAATGGACCAGATCCCTTCCACAGGCACGCCCAAAATGATGCCCAAGTTTTCTACATTCAGAGAAATTTTTAACTTCTCTTAACTTCTCTTAACTTGACTTGTGAAAGGCTTTTTGAAAACTTTATAAACTTCTCTTAACTTGACTTGTGAAAGGCTTTTTGAAAACTTTATAAACTTCTCTTAACTTGACTTTTAACTTCACTTGACTTGACTCTTAACTTCACTTGACTTGACTCTTAACTTTCCTTGAATTGAATTATGGATTCAAGGATTGTGATTTGTGATAGGGAAGATCTCATGATGTTTAGGAGTGTTTTTTTGATAGCTAAACATGAGAAAAGATCAAGAAATCACCGTCTTGGAACACGTCCGCGACGCGGAGCTGCATTAAAATATTTGTTCGCGAAATTTAATTTTGAAACAGAGGATTCCGGGTCCTACCCACGATGCGGAGCAAACTTTGGTTCACCGGGGGAGCAAGTCCGCGACGTGGACTTCCGTGCCAAAACCTGCTCGACTTTTCCTTCTTCATTTTACAGCCCCAATTCGCCTAATCTCGACTATTGTTCTCAAATTCAGTTTAGCTTCTAATACCCAACATATGTACTCAAGAACCTAACTCAAAGAAACTGTAAAACTCAACGTAATGCTCTCAGAAGCTCCTCAATTCAGCCCAATTCAAGAACAACATTCAAATTCAAGAATACATGTCAAAAACATCAACTTTCAAACTCTTTTAGAATGAATTTCGCTGAACTAAACGTGTTTGGTGCGTGGGTGAACTAATCCAATGCTATGAAAGACTCACATACCTTGTAGGATCAATTCCTTTGCGAAATCCACAACTAAAATCAATCGTTCTTGGCGAATCTTTCTTTTCCTCTTGTCCCTTCTCTTCTTTTCTCTTTTCTCCAAGCCCTAGCATATTTTGGTAAAAGCGTAACTGATCTAATTATGATTAGACCCTAACTAAATTACCGAAAACGAAGTAAAACTATTGGGCAAGGAAAAGATCAATCTACCCTTTAAAAATCCGGATTGGACTTTCCTTATTCAAACAGCTCAACTTCTAAAGGAGATAACTCACTCACACGAACTCGGAATCACGCAAACTCGGCGGCGTTGGAAAGGTTAGTACAAGAGCTTTCCAACCATATATAGAATACACCTAACTCATCCTGATATAGGATTTATGGCCGTTTGAAGTTGACCAAAACTCAACTTATTCTAACTTAACAAAATTTCGAGATTTTCATTCTTTCCAAAAATGACTATTTCCAATTATTAGCTTCTTCCTAGTTATTTCAAATTTCGAGGAGTTACAACATGTGTTTGAGCATAATTGCTGGAAGATTGATTGCCTCAAGTTCATCTAATTTTTCAATGAGGAAGAAATCGACATCAGATATTATAGTTCTCTTCTCACTGTTTGGCACCAAGACCATGTTGATGAACTAAAACATCAACTGATACTCCCCTCTTAGGAATTTCTAAGGCAGGCCTACACGTTTGATGTCCCCACACTTGGTGGCCTGTTGTGTAAACTCACTGGAAGGTTTGCAACCTTCAATGGACCAGATCCCTTCCACAGGCACGCCCAAAATGATGCCCAAGTTTTCTACATTCAGAGAATTTTTTACCCTTCGAACAATTGTATTAATCACTCCATCACTGAGAAGCTCCATCTTATAATAGAATTCACGCACCTCTGGTTTGTGCAAGTACGGTGCTGGAGCTTCGAACAGATGATCCCAACTTTGCAAAGTTAAGGAATCAAAAAGACTAGACTTACCAAATTCAGTGAGAATTTCTTGATCAAACACTCTCCCATTCAACACGTTTTGTCGCTCCATTTCTGCAATATGCTCATCCATGGTTAACATACTTTCCTCCACTGGTTTCTTAACAGAAGGACCTGGTCCCTTTACGAGTTTTGGTTTCACTGGAGCCTTTTTAGTCACCTTGTCCTTCTTCATTAGTGATTTATTTACTGACTTAGGAGTTGATTTCTTTACTAACTTAGGACCCCCTATAGCTTTGACCCGTTCAATTTTTGCCTCCTCCTTCCTCCGTTTAGCCACAACTCTGACAATATCTTCAGAATATGTCTCACTTGACCGTACATGTAGAGGTGTTAAGGTAGGTTCCTCAGCAGGCACATGACCTTCTCTTCTTTGTCTCCGGTTTCTTTCTATTTGGACTTCATTTGCCGCCAAGGCATCTCCCATTAATTTCTGATTTTCACCTCTTGTCACATATTTTCTTTTTCCTTCTACTTTGATTTGAAAATCTACCATTTTTGCTTGTTCTTTTCTTTTTCTTTTCCTTTCAGACTTAGTATGTTCATTGTCAAGTTTAGCCTCAGGCACAACATCAACTGCTTATAGATCTAATACTATCAGATTCACAACATTAGCCCCTCGAACCCCTTTTCTACGCTAGACCAAAGGGTTTTCCTCTTCATCCTCCACCTCACTATCAACATCAAATGATTTAAGAGTTTGGTTGAACACAAGTTGAGAACTGTGAGGGACCTGTTCTGGTGATCTAAAATGTCTCCTCTGAGAGAGGCCAAACTTTGGACTGCCACCAATTCCTCTGCCGCTGCCAAAATATTGGACTCTGTACCCTTGCCCTCAGGAAAATCCCTTTCAAATAACCGCTCATACATGGTAGATGAGACAGCCCTAGACACAACTTATAAATCTTCAGATGGTGTCTTAATATAGTGGGCTTCACAACTGACTGGGCCTCGGAATTTTGGGACTCTTTACCGGATAGAACAAAAGTTGGAGAACCCGGCAAGGTTTCCCCAGAGTTGAGTACAAGAGATGCCACTACTTCAATATGGGGTGTGACAGATTCAGCAGTATCACCAACCCCACAGACTGGTGTGGACGGAGACTCTTCTGTGGGAGGAATTGAGAAATTGAATGAACTGGGAGTTTCAATTTCTAGGGAGAGAGGGAGTTTTGAAGGAGAAGAAGAGTTAGACATTTTTCTTGAGAGAGGAGAAAAGGATTAGAAGAATGATGAGAGAATTCAAGGGAAAATAGGAAGAATTTAGGATGTTTGGATTCTCTCAAAAGGTTGTATTTAACAGGGTATCGGGTTCCTGAACAGTAGCGCCTCTTGGATTTAAAGTGAAAAGACGTAAAAAACTGACACCATAAATGGGAAGAAGACACGTAGCAATGATCGTTGACAGACAACTGTGTAGCAAAAAGTGATACTAACCTTTTAGGGGACCAGGTCCCTCTCTATAGATAGCATCACCTCTATGATTAGATCTTCCCTTCAGCCAACATTCCATGAGTGTGTACTTGCAGTAAGGTACCAAATGTGAATTCACAAACGATAAGCAATACAACTAGTATAGATACCTGCCTTCCCAACATAGTCAAATGAAAGGTTTTATGCAAACTTGTTATGGAATCAGGTGATCCTATGCATCCACGACTTTAGTCTGTTCTTGACGAAGTTTTCTTTGCTCAATGCCTTGGTAAAGATATCAGCCACTTGATCTTCTGTTTTGCAGTATCTTATCACCACATTGCTCTTCTCAACATTGTCCCTTAGAAAATGATGCCTCACATCTATGTGTTTGGTCCGCTTATGCTGCACTGGGTTCTTGGCCATGTTCATTGCACTTGTATTATCGCAGATGAGGGGAATAGTATCAGTTAGAACACCAAAATCTTCGAGTTGCTGCTTGATCCACAATAGCTGAGCACATCATAATGCAGCAGCCACATACTCCGCTTCTGCAGTTGATAAGTCCACTGAATTTTGTTTCTTAGTCCCCCATGAATTCAGTGATGACCATAATAAATGCGCCATGCCTGAAGTGCTTTTTCGATCAAAAAAAAAATTGCATAGTCAGCATCAACATAACCAATTAATTCAAAAGATTCGCTAGAGGGACAGAAGAAGACCAGGTCATGTGTTCCCTTTAAGTATCACATTATTCTCTTGGCTGCCTTCAAGTGTGATTCATTTGGATTTGCTTGGAATATGGCACACATCCCTACACTGAAGACTATATCTGGCATACTAGCAGTGAGATATAGAAGTGACCCAATGATTCCCTTGTACATGGTCTGATTCACATCAATCCCTTTTTCATCTATTTCAATTTTGACACTTGTGCTCATGAGGGTGTCAAGAACTTTGGCCTCGAGCATGCTAAATTTCTTGAGTAGTTCTTCTATGTACTTATATTGGTATATTGATGTGTCCTAAGGTGACTATTTGATTTTCAAACCTAAGAAGAATGTAAGCTCCCCCATCATGCTCATTTCAAATTCACTTCTCATTAAGGCTGCAAACTCTTTGCATAGTGAGTCTGAAGTAGCTCCGAAACTAATATCATCTACATATACATGCACAATCAGAAGCTCCTTCCTTCTAAACTTCAAGAACAAAGTGTTGTCGATTTTACCTCTTTTAAAACCATTTGTCAGAAGGAATTTTGACAAGCGCTCATACCATGCTCTAGGAGCTTGTTTTAAACCATACAAGGCCTTATCCAGTTTCAGCACATGGTTTGGCAGATAATCATCTTCAAACCTGGAGGTTGTTTCCCGTACACCTCCTCTTTCAGATACCCATTCAGGAAAGAACTTTTAACATCCATTTGAAACAGCTTGAACTCCATGTAGGTAGTGAAGGCAATTAAGATTCTAATGGCTTCCATCCTGGCTACAGGTGCAAAGGTTTCATTATAATCAATCCCTTCCTCTTGATTATACCCATGTACCACTAGTCTTGACTTATTTCAGGTGATGGTTCCATACTCATAAAGCTTGTTTCTGATAACCCATCTTGTCCCTATAATGGTGTCACGACCCGAGAGTACCCCCTAGTCGTAACATGGCGTATTCAACCCCGAAGGGGTCTTATACAAGCCACGTAGTCATTCATTGCATTCAATAATGAAAATAGTGCGGAAGAAAACACTTATTTACATCCACACATTCAAACTTCATTAAAATAACTTTAAAACACACAGCGGAAGTCTAAGTCTCACATG
>JAJOOO010011762.1:0-26383 GCA_029582685.1 Solanum piurae | reverse complement strand
TACAGCCCAAACCAAGCAACTAAACAAAAACCTAAAGTATTTAAGTTACGGAAGCAAGTTAAATACTAAGGAAAGAAATAGGGAATTCCCATAAACTCCAAAGAAAAGTCTAATAACTTAACAAAAATGCGGAAATACTACCTAGAACCTGAAAGTCAATGTACCAAAACATCTAAAAATGATCCAAAAGTCTAAACAAGAAGGGTTACAACCCCAAACTAACGAACTAACAACTAACTAGAAAAGTCTAAGTCCGAAATGTGGACATAGACGGAAAGAGAACTCATGGCAACCCGGACAAAGTGGCTCACCCTTGAATTCGAACGATCACTGATCTTCTCAGCGAGGTTTGTCAATAGACGCCTTAAGATGCCATGTACTCAACAGAGAAACAGCAACTGCAGTATTAGTACACAACCACAGTGTATTGGTAGGATCACGTGGCTATCCCACTAAGTGTAACATACATAAGTCAATACAAAAATATAATCACATGCATATACCTAATATATACAATATTAACAACATTAAGAACAACTAAGCATTTCACATTTCTCAAGCTACACATTTATATCAAATCATTGGTCCTCTCATGTAATCCAACCGCAAACAGTTAGCATATCGGAATGTCGTACCCGATCCAATGTTTATGCCGAAACGTGGCAACTGATCCCATTATTATGTCAGAACGTGGAAATCGATCAAAGTTAGTGTGTCTGAACGCAACACCTGATCCATTCAACAAGTCACAAACACAATCACAAAGTACATTCTCATAATCATACAATCAAGTCATGATTTCATGGCATACCATTATTCAATATCTTCATTTACAACGAGTGTGATCAATAATGCAATATTCGCATACATACATGTATCATAATGAAGCAAGAACAAACATACATCACACAATTACAGAATCACAACCATCACCTATCTCGAAACAAGCTTGAAACCCTAAGAAACATGATTCTTCCCTTTACGGATTCATTTCGCTTGTTCTTGGTTTACAAACAATCAATATAATACGAGAATCAATAAACAATCACTAATTACCATAATTAGTAACAATTCTAACAACCCTAGATCATACCCATGATCCCAAGTATCCAAATTAGGGTTGTTTCCATCGTAAATTCTAGATCAAAATCCTCCCCGATCGATAATTACCCATTAGATTACGTTCTACGGATCGAAAATGGATTCGGGGAGTTAAAATCTTACCTTTAGCCTTAGGAATGGTGAAAAACTGTCAAGAATCGTTTGGGGTTCGTTCCTTAGCTCTAAAAATAAAAAAGTGTAGAATAAAGACGTTTTGGGGTTTATTTACGACTTTGAGTCGCGACGTGCCCGCCACAGCGGTCCTCACCCCGCTACAGTGGCCCATCCAGAACGACCAAAATCACCACCAAAGCGGCTTCCACAAAACAGTGAGCTATTTTAATTTAATAAATCCAAGACCCCTATTTCACAACACACCTGCAACCAACGTCACTCAGAAAATACCATTTACGCTAAGATCAATTTCGGGAGTTCTACTCGTCTGAATTAAATTCTGTAAAATTGTACGGATTCCTTAACGACTTATCTATCTACTCATGTGATCAAATTCACAATTAGATCACCCAATTGCTACCAGATTTCCCTGGACCTCACAGACTCCAATTTCGTCCAAATCTGGACTAGGTTGGAAAAAACTAAATACTACGAAAAAGTTTTTCGGCCCAAAATTTCCCCCCATTGGCTTTTCTATAACGATGGGAACAAGTCGTTACAGAAGGAGTAGACCTATCGGTAACATAAAACTAAGATTTTTAGAATGGAAAATGTGGAAAGCGTTGGATAATAAAACATGTGGAAGGCGGTGAGCCTTCGAAACACGTGGCAAGCACAAACATTAACAAATCAACTAAATAAAAATTAACTTTAAGTAGAAGGTGGTAATTTATAGCGAAGAGAACATTGAAAAACATATAAATCCAGCAAAAACCGCACCTCCAGTAAGGAAGATTTGCAAATCTGAAAAGCAACACTTCAGATTGAAAGGAAAAACAACAATATTCATGAAAGAAAATGGGGGAACGAGGTGTACCGTTTCCTTATTTTTAAAAGGACTAGACCTCTCTGGAACATAAAACTAATATTTCTAGAATGGAAGATGTGGAAGGCGAGGGATCTAAATTTTTGGAATAGAAGATTTGGAAGGCGGTGGACATTCGAAACACGCGGTAAGCACAAACACTAACAAATCAACTAAATAAAAATTAACTTTAAGTATAAGCTTGTAAATCCAACAAATCCTACAAAAAACACACCTCCGTAAGTAAGATTTGCAAATCTAAATAGCAACACTTCCGACTAAAAGGAAAATTAACAATATTCATGAAAGAAAATGGAGGGAAGAGGTGTACCTTTTCCTTGTTGTTTGAAGGAGTAGACCTATCTAGAACATAAAACTAAGATTTTTGGAATGGAAGATGTGGAAGGCGGTAGATCTAAAAAATTTAAATAGAAGATGCGAAAGGTGGTGGACCTTCGAAACACGCAGCAAGCACAAACACTACCAAATCAACTAAATAAAAATTATCTTTCAGAAGAAGGTGGTAATTTATAAAAAGGTGAACATTAAAAAACATATAAATCCTAAAAGTCCCGCAAAAAAAAGATCTCCGGTAAGGAAGATTTGCAAATCTAAATAGAAACAATTCAGATTGAAAGGAAACCTCAACATATTCATGAAAGAAAACAAGGGAAAGAGGTGTACCTTTTCATGGTTGTTGGAAGGTGTCACGACCCAGACCATCGTGATTGGCACCACACTACCAATCCGGTGGGAGAACCACTATTACAGCCCAAACCAAGCAACTAAACAAAAACCTAAAGTATTTAAGTTACGGAAGCAAGTTAAATACTAAGGAAAGAAATAGGGAATTCCCATAAACTCCAAAGAAAAGTCTAATAACTTAACAAAAATGCGGAAATACTACCTAGAACCTGAAAGTCAATGTACCAAAACATCTAAAAATGATCCAAAAGTCTAAACAAGAAGGGTTACAACCCCAAACTAACGAACTAACAACTAACTAGAAAAGTCTAAGTCCGAAATGTGGACATAGACGTAAAGAGAACTCATGGCAGCCCGGACGAAGTGGCTCACCCTTGAATTCGAACGATCACTGATCTTCTCAGCAAGGTTTGTCAATAGACGCCTTAAAATGCCATGTACTCAACAGAGAAAGAGCAACTGCAGTATCAGTACACAACCACAGTGTATTGGTTGGATCACGTGGCTATCCCACTAAGTGTAACATACATAAGTCAATACAAAAATATAATCACATGCATATACCGAATATATACAATATTAACAACATTAAGAATAACAACGCATTTCACATTTCTCAATCTACACATTTATATCAAATCATTGGTCCTCTCATGTAACCCAACCACAAACAATTAGCATATCGGAATGTGGTACCCGATCCAATGTTTATGCCGGAAAGTGGAAACTGATCCCATTATTTTGTCAGAACGTGGAAACCGATCAAAGTTACTGTGTCTGAACGCAACACCTGATCCATTCAACAAGTCACAAACACAATCACAAAGTACATTCTCATAATCATACAATCAAGTCATGATTTCATGGCATACCATTATTCAATATCTTCATTTACAATGAGTGTGATCAATAATGCAATATTCGCATACATACATGTATCATAATGAAGCAAGAACAAACATACATCACACAATTACAGAATCACAACCATCACCTACCTCGAAACAAGCTTGAAACCCTAAGAAACATGATTCTTCCCTTTCCGGATTCATTTCGCTTGTTCTTGGTTTACAAACAATCAATATAATACGAGAATCAATAACCAATCACTAATTACCAGAATTAGTAACAATTCTAACAACCCTAGATTATACCCATGATCCCAAGTATCCAAATAAGGGTTGTTTCCATCGTAAATTCTAGATCAAAATCCTCCCCCATCGATAATTACCCATTAGATTACGTTCTACGGATCAAAAATGGATTCGGGGAGTTAAAATCTTACCTTTAGCCTTAGGAATGGTGAAAAACTGTCAAGAATCGTTTGGGGTTCGTTCCTTAGCTCTAAAAATAAAAAAGTGTAGAATAAAGACGTTTTGGTGTTTATTTATGACTTTGAGTCGCGTCGTGCCCGCCACAGCGGTCCTCACCCTGCTACAGTGGACCTTCGAAACACGCGGAAAGCACAAATAGGAATTGGAAAAGTGAAATTATAGAACTACCCTTTTGATTGGATGAATACACACAAACTTATATATAATGATGATATGCATAGAGCTAATACGTAAATTATGGTGGAATTTCCAATTACATAATTAAATAATGTGGGAGCGGGGGCTTCAATTACCACTTTCTTTTAGATTATTTCCCTTTTTTTTATTAATTATCTAGTAATAAAAAAGTTAAAAGTGTAAAACAAATACTTGATAAATATTATTAATATTGATAATATAAAGTGATATCGATTAAACTATTTTAAATTTTTAGACTAAAAAAAATTATACTATCATCTTTTTTTTGCACAAATCTAATACGAAGAGGTCCATGCTTAAAGTATTTGTGATCGTCGATCATTGATATTTTTACTCAAAGTAGTTACAAAATATACACATATATTACCGACATTTAAAATAATAAAGTTATAACTAAAGAATATGAACTTAAAACTAAAAAAAAATATCCTTGCTACTGTCCTTCTTCTTCTTCCTCAACCTCTTCCTCTCCCTCTTTTTCTTCTTCTTTTTCTTCCTCTTCTTCTTCGTCTTCTTCTTCTCCTCCTTCTTCTTCTTCTTCTTCTTCTTCTTCTTCTCCTTCTTCTTCTTCTTCTTCTTCTTCTCCTTCTTCTTCTTCTTCTTCTTCTTCTTCTTCTTATCCTTCTCCTACTCCTACTCCATCTTCTTCTTCTCCTCCTACTTCTTCTTCTACTTATTCTTCTTCTTGTCATTCCCCTTCTTCTCCTTCTACTTCTTCTTCTTCTACTTCCTCTTCTCCTCCTCCTTCTTCTCCTCCTCCTCCTCCTCCTCCTCCTCCTCCTTCTTCTTCTTCTTCCTCTTCCTCCTCTTCCTCCTCTTCCTCCTCTTCCTCCTCCTACTCATCCTCCTCGTCCTCCTCTTCCTCGTCCTCCTCTTCCTGTTCCTCCTCCTCCTCCTCCTCCTCCTCCTCCTCTTCTTCTTCTTCTTCCTCTTCTTCTTCTTTTTCTTCTTCTTCCTCTTCTTCTTCTTTATTTTTTTCATACCCAATTTCCATCCACCCTACTACGCCTCCACCAAAATCATCTCCCCCACCCCTCATCATATCCTATTTTAATATTTATTCAATTTCATCATTTTCATTGTATTTGATTTTTCTCTTCGATTATCTTGTTTGTTGATAAAATTGATGATTAAGTTTAAAAAATAAAATGTAATGATGGATTTGTTGGTGAGGGGTGGATAAGAAGCGGGGATTAAAGGTGGTAGAGAAGCAGAAATCTATATTGACAATGAAAGTAGTAATATTTGGTGGTGGATTTGTACCTTTTGATGGTGATGATGTTATTTTGGAGATGAGTTTGTTTATCGGTGTCAAATTTTGTGGTGGATCTTTATAATTTTTGTGGGGATAATGGTGTATGATTTCAATGGTGGATTTGATCGTAGATGGTGAATTTGTGATGACTATGTTGATTTTCTTGGTGAAATATATAGATTTGGTAGTACTATGGCGGCAATGGTAGTGGTTTCATTGTGGTGTTCATTGAAAAAGAAACAATTAAATGACATGGAGAATTTTAGTCAATATTTGACATGGCATCTGATGTGGCAGTGACATGTCATTGATGTGGCACAAGGGTGATACACCTCCCATTGTGAGAGTGGTGCTACATGTCTGACGGGGTAAAAAAATCACTATTTAGTAGAAGAGGTGTTATTAGGTCACCATATTAGTTTAAGCATGTAACTGATTTTTCCAAACTAGTTTGAAGGTAAATATATGTCTTTTTCATAGTTCTTATTAATCAATTGTTAATGTTCAACACTTGAGTTGCCTCTCTTGGCCAGTTAAATGTTTTTCTAAATATTTTGTGTTAATTACTTTGAGACTTTTGAGAAACCTTTACTTTTGAGTTCATATATTATTGAGTGAGTCTTCCGCTGAGTTTTGAGCCAGGCCAAGGATTTGCTTGGGGACCAGAAATGGTTTTGGAGTGCCGGTCACGGCCTGAGTGTCGGCTCGGGGCGTGACATTCAAATAGAAATAGATTTTCTAGTCTTAGTTTAATTTGGTTGTTACTATTATAAATAGGGATATTGTTAGTTATTTTCAATATACAGGAACACACAGAAATATAGAGAAACATATAGAACTTTTGAGATTATAAATAAAATATCCATCTTCAAATTGATATCAGAGCCTGGTAAAAGATCTTAAAGTTTCTGTTGCCGGCAGGCGGTTATGACCCATATATGTCGCCTGTCTGACCAATGATCATTTCAAATGCTAGACGAATAATATATGCATGAAAAGAACATGATAGGAGGAAAGAATAACAAAAATATTACAGATTTAAAGCAGTGTAACCAAGCACAAGAGGAAGAAACTCTTCTATAAATTAAAAGTTAGAGAAAGTACAAAAAAAAAAGAGTTGTTGGGAAGGGCATCAACGAGAGTTGGAGAGAGTGTTCCAACAGCAAAAAATTAAAAAAACGCAAAAAGAAAAGGAGTTATGGGAAGGGCATCAGTGAGAGTTGGAGAGAGAGTGCTCCAACACCAAAATAATAAACAAAAACAAAAAAAAAAGTTGATGGGAAGGGCATCAATGAGAGTTGGAGAGAGAGTGTTCCAACACCAAAAAAAAATAAAAAATAGAAAAGGTGTTGGTGGGAAATGCATCAACCTTGGAAGTTGGACAGAAGTGCTCCAACACAACCAAGAGAAAAAATATCAAAAGTTGGAGAGAAAGTGCTCCAACACTTGAAAGTTGGAGACAAGTGCTCCAACACCACCAAGAAAAAAATATCGTGAGTTAAAAAGAAAGTGCTCTAACACTTGGAAGTTGGAGAGAATGTCTTTCGACACAACCAAGAAAAAAAATGAGAATTGAAGAGAACTACTCCAACAATTGAGGATTGAAGAGAAGTTTTTCAATATAGCACCAGTGACAAGAAAAAAATTGAAGATTGAAGAAAAGTGTTTTTCAATACAACAACAATGACAAGAAGAAAGAGGCAAGAGTATATAACTTTTAATCATGGGAGAATGTTGGAAATAGTAATTCAAAGTTGGAGTAGGAATCCTGAGTTATTTAGGATTTGTTATTTTCATATTTATTTAATTAATGTTTAGTTAGGATTTGTTTTTCCTAGTTCATATAGGAATAGATTTTTTAGTCTTAATTTAGTTTGGTCGTTTACTATTATAAATAGGGATATTGTTAGTTATTTTCAATATACAGGAACACACAGAAATATAAATTTTGAGTTTATAAATAAAATATCCTCCTTTGGGCTAGAATTTTTTTGTGAGTTTTTATGTTTACATTAACTGTTGATTTTGATATTTTTTCCTTGTATTTTGATCGATTTTAATGATGTTTTTGTTGCTATTTTTTTGTGTTCTCCCTTTCTAAAATTGCTATTGCTTATTTTGCATATTTAATTAAAGCATTTCTCTATTTCTGTTAATAGACCAGTGATCGAATAATTGACCACTACATATTATTTTTGTTTGTCTAACATTGTCTGACATTATAAGCAGACACCGATATAAAATTTAAATTTGATGAGTTTGATCTTTAAATTTCTTAGTTGTTGTAAATTTTTGTTGACATTTTGATGGACTCGTACACAAGACTCGTAGTCTAGCTGAACACATTTAATTTCAAGTTCATAGGATGCCACTGCTTGTCTGCTTAACTTCACAAGCAGTTTGAGCCAATCGATAGATCCAACTATAATATTTAATATATATATTTTCTTTAAAATACTTTTTCACTCACCAACTGAACAGAAAAAAAAAACATAATCCGGGAAAAAATAGATAAAAAGTAAAATAAAACACATTGTAAGGGTAAAATAAAAGCGATAAAAGTTAAATTGTTTCCAAAGCTCGAAAGATGTCACATTCTTCTTGGAAAAGAGTAAATAAAAAAGAAACAATGTCAAAATATTGCAAATATGTTTTCAAATATTGTAGCAAACACAAGTCGTCTGACTGATCATCAACTTGAGATAACTAATCACGAGATAACTTATGCTAAGGGTTCGAGAAATAAGTTATCTCATGATCATAAACTCATTCAATAGGTTCCAAGACAATTGATCCATATGCTTTCAGTAATTTTAAGAAACACTCTTCTTTGAACTCAGACTGATACAATTCCTTCTGATCATCTAGTTTCTGTTCTCCCATAAACAGATCCATATTATGAAGTTAGTAGCCAACCTTGCTCTCAATAACAATTTTAACATCACAAACACATAAGGTAGCCTTGAATTCTATTTGTATGATTCCATGAGTTCACGTTATGATAAAGATAATAGTCACGTTCAGAACCTCTACTCTCTCTAAAGATTGGCAATACTTCTGGGCTTCTATCAACAACGTTGTTTATGACACTAAGGAGTATGGTCGTCCAGATAGATAACTCAGCAGTGCACAAATTTATTTCCTTCACGGATAATGTACTACGTCTCCTTAGCCATTAAAATGTTCGGTCTAAACTTTGTGTTTAGATATGATGATGGTCTATCATATTTTCCCGTAATTGACAAGTGGCTTGAATTTTTTGTGAATAATAAAGTAAAGGATTTATGCCTGAATATACGTTATAGATTTGTTTATCCGACTATGCATGACCAACTCTATAGCTTGCCAGAAGTTCTCTGTAGTAGTTCATCGATTATAAAACTTAAGTGCAATAATTGTAGAATATGAGAAGATTTCATACTAAATTAAACATCTCTGAAGAGTTTAACGCTAAAAAATTGTTTATCCGGGATAAACACATTAAACAAATAATGTCAAATTGTCCTCAACTAGAATCATTGAATCCATATGGGTTATTTGGTTTTAATCGTTTGCACAAAATCCATATAGATTCAATTATTTAAATTAAGGACAATTTCACATTATTTGTTTAGTGTGTTCATCCTGGATTAACAAACTTTCTACCGTTAAACTGTTCAGAGATGTCCAATTTAGTACACATTCTTCTAATGTTATTCAATTATTGCAGTTGAGTTTTATAATCAATGAACTACTACAGAGAACTTCTGGCAAGCTATAGGGTTGGTCATGATGCCCAGTTGGATAAGAAATTCTATAACATATATTCAGGCATAAATCCTCCACTTTCTTATTCACAACAAATTCAATCCACTTGTCAATTAAGGGAAAATAAGAAACACCATCATCACATCTGAACATAAAGTTTAGACTTAACTTTTTAATGGTAAATCAGCTAAGGAGAGACAGTACATTATCCGTTAAGGAAATGAATTTATGCACAATCAAGATTAATAATGACTGCAATTGATCCATCACGATCATCCTGACATGGATCGGTATTCACTCAAATGTGATACGTTCTGCTTTGAAATTGTTGCTCCATATGTTCAACATTTAAGGATTTATGGGATTTTAATCATCTAAAAATTAAGCTCAGGGACTTGTCATCTTTGAACCACGCAAATCTTGATCTCTACTGTGATGAATTAGATGAAATGAATGAACACATAGAGAAAGATCTTTTGGCAAGCATTCATTGTGCTAATGAGGTAATATTGTCATCCTGGTTTACCAAGGTTAGTTATCAGTCCCAAATGTCTCCAATTTTTTTATGTTTATTGTAAATTGATCTCCTATTTTCTACGTATCAACTTGATTGTACAATGGGGGTCATGATTGTTTCAATTAACTTGATTAATTATCTATTGACTCACTTCCTTTTAATTAACTAATATATTTTTAATTTAGTACGTGAGGTTAAATATAAGTTCCTTTCATTGGTCTAAGCTATAAGGTGTTACAAGAATGGGAAATCACTATTGGTTTAGTTTGTATGCCCTGCAAATCAATGTACTTACCTTTTTTCTGCCTTATTCTTCTATTAAGGTGATTTCCAGTTTTATGTTGGAAGAGGAAGACATCTCCTTACTGTTGCTGGAATGCAGATCGTGGACAATAAGTTCTTGTATTTCAAAACTTTCCTTTCCCTAGACAACCTCTTAAGTTCAACTCGTAATTTGGAAAACCTAATGATATTTCTTGATATGCCAATAGGTTTTCAATTCACAAAATCTTTATGTCAAATGTATTTTGATCCCTTACAGCCTCAACGACTTCAATTTCATTGCTATAGTTGTTAAGATTACCACCTAACCCGATTTGTCCTTGTTTTGTATTTGTAGTGCCATGCTTTTTTTAGGGCGAAGACATTGATTTGATGGAACACAAGTACCTCTCAATTGAACAAAGCATTTTCAAAGTTTCCTTACAGAATTTGAAGAATGTCAAGGTTATGCCATTTTGTAGTCGTACGAGTAGTTTTGACGCAATAAAGCTCCATTAATTCTTCAAATTCTTACTTGATCATGCAATAAATCCCGAGAAACTTGTTATAGTACCAGAGCATAAGGACTGCAACAGTTGTTCTAGTAATACCTCAAATATCATGAAACATTTAATATCTTTTCCAACAAGTGCATTTATTTCCTTCGGACCAATTAGTCATAATGTTTTCTATTCCAAGTTTGTTGCTCTTCAATTTTATGAATTTCTTTTTGTTTTAATGAGGATAACTTGTTATGAAAATTAAATTATGTGCCAGCCATTAATTAGAACAAAAAATAGTTGATCGTCCCTTAACCTATGGTTTGTGCTCGTAAAAAGGAAATTTAGTTTGCATCTCCCCATACAAGGATGGAATCAACCTTCTTGGGAGTGGACTAGCTGGCTGGGCGGCCTAGATTGATTATCACTCTTGCTAGCTAGGCTGGAAGTTGACTGGATTACTAGATATTGTGGTTACTTGGGTTGGGTGCCTGACTTTTGTTTCTTGGGTCTGGATTTGGGGTGCCTTTCTATCATGTAGACTTAGTTACTCTTTATGTTTGTTGGGCTTATGGGGGTCTGTTTGAGTTTCATTTTAATATGTGCATAAGTGTACATTCTAGGCTTATAGGGGTTGAGTTAGGTTTAGCCTAGATGTACATAGATTTACTTTCAATATGCTCGTACGCTTTCTTTCATATCCGTTTTGACCTCCGATGTTGTTACCATATGTTTTGTTCTTTCTCGGGCCACTTGGGATTAGGGTTATTCAGGCTGGATACTTCTTGTAATTCCTTGTTAGGGGACGTTGATCCACGGTGGCTTAGTATTGATTGATCTCATATTCAACATCCTTTTAGGAGTCAACACCACTCGGGATACTCTTTCTAGTTGGATGGCTTTGAAGTGGTTTGTCTAGATGGGCGGCTTTGATATTTTGAGACCCTTTTTTCAGTCGACAAGCCCCCATGTCAGTCTTGCTAGTTGGGCTGGGAATGGACTAGCTGGCTGGGTGACCTAGATTGATTATCACTCTTGCTAGCTGGGCTGGAAGTTGACTGGATTACTAGATATTGTGGTTACTTGGGTTGGGAACCTGAAATTTGTTTCTTGGGTTTGGTTTTGTGGCGCCTTTCTCTCTTGTAGACTTAGTTACTCCTTATACCTGTCGGGCTTACATGGTCTATTTAACTTTCATTTAAACATGTGGATGAGTGTATGTTATAGGCTTATAGGGGTCAGTTAGGTTTAGCTTAGGTATACTTAGATTTACTTTTGGTATGCTCGTATGCTTTCTTTCATATTAGTTTTGACCTCTGTCTGTTTCTAGATTCTATATTTTCATATTGTTTTTACCTTTCTTGCTCAGTTGACACGTGATGTCTACAAAGTATCCATTTTTTATTCTCATGCTACAATCTTAATATGTTTCGTCATGCATGTCCTAGTACCAACTAGAAGCGGTGATTGTTTGTGCAATTAGAAGAATTACGGATTTGGAGATGAGTGTGAGCACTTGGACCAATTAGTCATAATGTTTGTGCTAGTGAAGCATTTGTTAGCTTTTCCAACAAGTGCAATTATTTCCTTTGGACCAATTAGTCATAAAGTTTTCTATTCCTAATTTGTTTCTCTTATTTTGACATTTGTTTTTTTGTTTTAATGAGGATAACTTGTTATGAAAATTAAATTATGTGCCAACCATTAATTAGAACAAAGAATAGTTGATCGTCCCTTAACCTATGGTTTGTGATCATAAAAAGGAGAGCTAGTTTTCATCTCCCTCTACAAGGATGGAATCAACCTTCGGGTTTTAGCTGTTACCACACATCCATTTAATTAAGGCATTCCAACTCGGTGGGACCAGCAAAGAATGTGGTCCAGCAAAGAATGTGGTCCAGTAGATGATACTGCTTCTCTCTTAGCAAGAAGTTTCTGGATCTATCTTTGGGTATAGAAAAATCTTTGGTAGGAATGTTACCCCCAAATGAGCCCTAACGGAGGCAAATAATCATTTAGGCTCCAATGCGGATATCACACCCTAAATAATAAAAAAAAATAAAAAATGAAAAGCCATTTTTTATGAAATTTAGCTATCTTTTATAGTAGAACTAGATAAAGGATGCCCGTGCAAGGCATGTGCTTTAGGTATTGAGATGCAAATAAAGAAAAGATGATTAAGCTTAATATTAACATATTTATGTTTCATCATATATTACATTTAGTTTACGGAACATTATACTGAGAGCTTGCTAGAAAGGCTACAACATATCATAGTCTTTTTTAATTTATCTGCTAAGCCTGAGGCTGTTGAAGCAGCATCACAAACTTCTTGTTCGAAGGTCCACCCGTAGTTCGACTACCTGAGAAGTGGAAGGAGTCGATCTCTAATAAAATAACAATGTAACTGTTATAATAAGTGTTTCTAAATGAGACAGAAAGAAACAAATGGCTTTACAACATAAATGTTATAAAAGTAAAGTTCCAAAATGATAGATGTGTTAGTTGCGTATTTCACCATTGGTGATGCTGAAATGCAACAAAAGAAGTGTTGGTATCAAGAAATTAAACCCAGCTCCAGCAGAAGATGATATATGAGTCGACTACATTAAATCAACCTTCACAAAAAAGGATAAGATACTTATATCCTTATTCATTATCAGTGTCCATTTGTTGTATGATCGATTAAATCACATCCCTTTATACAGTTGTTGTTAGTATACAGTTTATAGTGAGCAGCACTTACACACGTTGGAAACTAGGATAAGTTCAGCAGTAGTGTAGTAATTATCTTCTCCACAATTTTGAAATGTTTGTTACAAGGTAGCCAATAGAAATAGGACAGTTGTAAGCATATGATTGGTTTTCTTCTTTTAGCTTTGATTATAAATTCTTGTACAGAGCATGATCAGAAATACAATAATATAAATTCCTTTTTTTTCTTCAAGAAGGCAAAAGCTTTGAACAAATGCATAGAAATGCTGATCCAATTCTGAAAAAATTAAATCATTGAGACAATAAAAAATTAGATATCATAGCAATAACAATAACAGTTATAGAAGTAGAAAAATAAGAACAATAATAGTAAAATTGGAAGATTCAAAGGGTTTGTTGGTAAATTCCAGAAGTAAACCCACGACTAGCAGATTGCTAATAAAGTAGTATAAGTAAAATTAATTGCAGTTGATAAAGCAAATTCGTAACTTCCTCCTTGCTTTGGAAACTTCAAACTCCAATTTTCTGTCTGAAATGCTGAAACTTGCTGACTGGCAAAGGCTTAGGAAATATATCAGCCAATTGTTCTTTCGACTTGCAGTAGACAAGAGTTATATCTCCACATTTTTGCACTTCTCTCAAGAAAAAGAACTTGATTTTGAAGTGCTTAGTTCTTCCATGAAACACAAGATTGTGAGATATAGCTATTGTTGCTTCATTGTCCATGAACACTTTGATGCTTCCAGTTGTTTCCATATGCAAATAAACCAGAATTTTCTTCAGCCACAATGCTTGATTTACTACTGTTGCAGCTGCCACAAACTCAGCTTCGGCAGTAGATTGAGCTACAATATCTTGTTTGTTACAACTCCATGAGAAAATTCCAGAACCAAGACTAAAACAGTACCCTGAAGTACTCTTTGAATCATCCTCGGGACCCCCCAATCACTGTCGGAATACCCACAAAGATTCACAAGTTGACTCTTCTGAAACTTGACTCCATAGGTGATGGTTCCTTTGATGTATCACACAATTCTTTCTGCTGCCTGCAAATGTACTTCACTAGGACAATGCATGAACCTTGGTAAAACACTTGCAACATACAATATATTGGGTATTGTTGTTGTAAGATACATTAAACACCCAATGAAACTTTTGAAGTATGTCTCATCCCCTTTTCGGCTCCATCATCTTTACTTAGTTTCTCTTTTTGGTTCATGGGAGTACTAATCTCTTTGCAATTTTCCATTTAGAATTTCTTGAGAATTTCCCTTGAGTACTTTTTCTAGCAAACGAAAAACTCATCTTTGCCTTGTGTAATCTCCATTCCAAGGAAATATGTCAAAAGACCAAGATCAGACATTTCAAAAGCTTGCATCATATCTTGCTTGAACTCATCAATTAGCTTTTACCTGCTCCCTGTAATCAAAAGGTCATCCACATAAAGAGAAACAAAAATAATCTCATTGCTATTATGTTTAACAACAGAATTCTGAAAGACTCTTTTCAAAATTGAGACCGAGCAAATAATCATCTAATCGACTGTACCAAGCTCTTGGTACGTGTTTTAAGACATAAAGAGCTTTATGTAGTTGATAGACTTTATCTTCCTTTCCATCTATAACAAACCCTTCAGGTTGCTCAACATAAATTTTTTATTCAAGAATGCCATTAAGAAATGTTGATTTGACATCCATCTGATGCACTTTCCAACCACGTTGTGCAGAAATAGTTATAAGCAATCTGATCGGGTCGAGCCTAGCAACTGGAGCAAAGTGTCAGAATAATCTACAAGAAAAATCTGCGCATAACCCTTAACTACAAATGTTGCTTTATGCTTGTTGATTGAACCATCAACATTTAGCTTGGTTCGGAACACGCACTTTACCCCAATTGCTTTTCTGTCTTGAGGTTTGTCAACAAGCTGCCATGTATCATTTTTTTAGATCATAAACAGCTCCTCCTCCATTGCATTTCTCCACTTGGGGTCTTTGAGAGCATCTTTAGGGTTAGCAGGTTCACGAATCGCAACATTGCATCTCTCATATTTATTAGAGAGAAATCGAGTTCCCCTAACTGGTGGATCATCGTCCCTTTCATTTAACCACGAGCTTGTTTTCTAGACGAAATTTCTTGAGTCATCCCAATCCCATTCTTCATTCTCCATGAAGTGGACATCTGTGCTGATAACGATCTTATCAACTTCAGGTTGAAAGATTTTGTATGCTTTTGAAACATTACTGTACCCAATAAAAATGCCTGGGGAAGCCTTCTTATCTAGTTTATCCCGTTTGACCTGAGGTACATAGGTAAAACAAAGACACCCAAACACTTTAAGAAAATGCAGCGGAGGCTTGTATCCATACCATTCTTCGAAAGGAGTTTTGTAACACCCCGTATGCTAGAACTACCAAAATGCAGTTTTCCAGAAGTTGCAGGTGCAAACCACGATCACCACTCACGGACCGTAGGGTGACCCACGACTCGTTCTGGTGGTCCGTGGATGCCACGTGCAACCCCTCCTCGGTAAATTTCAAAAAATTTGCTGAGGGTTGACCCACGAAAAGGACCTACAGACTGTAGAAGGACCCATAGTCCGTCTGTAGGTTCGTAATTTGCACTCGCGACCCTCCTCCCAGAAGCCTAAAGAAATTTGGCTAAAGGTCAGGCTAAAAGGACCTACGGACCATAGGTCAGACCACGGTCCGTGGTCCAGGGCCGTAGGTCGGACCCTCTGAATCCAGTTTGAGTACTGATCGACAGTCAACCGACATGGACCGTCAGTCGATCGACGGTTTGTCGGTCCCATCCTTTAGTGACCCGACAATAGTTAAGTCAAGGGTCTTTTTTTCTTTTCCTTATTCGTTTAACCCCTAACTTATGTCGTTTAGACCCTAAACTACGTGGTTTTGGTTAGTTTTAGCCTATAAACATAACTAGAACTTACCTAGTCAATGGTTCTTCAAGACTTAGAAAAATTAGAGTAGAAGAGGAGAAGAGAAGTCAAGAACCCTAGTTCAAGAACGCAGCAAGGTTCTATCAGTTCCAGCCCCAAAATTGAAAGATTTCTCCGTAGAATTCATCACCAGGTATGTGGGATTTCACTAGTGGGTTCCTTTCGCCCATTAGGTCCCTAGAATTCAGTCAGATTCTTGATTCCCTTATATTAACTAGACCTAGGGTTTCTAGAATGTTAGAAATTGTGGGTTTTAGCTGTTAGAATGATCCAAATCAGATCATCATGTTATTACTTGGTTTCTTGGATGAATTTCAGAACCCTAGCTATGTAGTTCTTTAGTTATTGAATTACACATGCTAGGCCATATATTTGAGTTATTTCAGATATATATGCCTCAGTTTTGAATGTGTCATTATCAGTTTATTAATGTGCATTCTCAATTTGCATGTCAGTTTTGAGCTATCCAGTATATTACAGTAATTCAGCCATAATGTGTTAATCACTTAATCTATCGGGAGTAGCATAATACTGAGTTGGACTCGGGTCAGTCACCTATATAGTCCTAGAACTACGAGCCACGTAGGTTGTAAGTCCCCTCTATGGGCATCATTTTAATGATCACGCTAGCATGCCTCTATACCTCTGGCAGGGTATATTAGGCCCTCTCAATGGGGCGTATACATCGGACTCCACACTTAGCTCATGTGGTTTTATTATCGGTTATTAGTAGCTCCCACAGTTCAATCAGATTCTACTACATTGACCAATTATCAGTGCATTCAATATTCAGTCTTAGCATGTTATAAACATGGTCATTGCATTCAGTTAGTTTAGTACTAAGCATCTATTTCATGTTCATACTATATCATTGTTTTATTTCTTTGTTCAGTTATATGTTATTTCATCTTTACTCTATCATGCATGCTCAGTACCTTTCAAGTACTGACGCATACTCTGCGCTATATCTTCTTGTGACGTAGGTTCAGGTCCTTAGCAGTCAGATCACGCATAGATCGGTTCCCGATCTTCAGGCTATCAGCATCAGTGGTGAGTCCTTATTTTTCGAGGACTAGTGACATATTTATCTTTCTTACTTTTAGCTTTAGTTTCAGTTTTGCTAGACCTAGCTGGGGTATGTCCCAACATTTATAGTCAGTAGAGGCTTTATTTTAGACATAGTTAGTTTCAACTTTAGTCTTAGAGTTTGACTTCTCATTTGTACTCAAACTCGTAGTTTTCATATATTCAGATTTAGTATATGGGTATTCCCCTTCATTTCAGATTATTCATATGATTTAGCTTCCGCACAGTTTTATTGCATCAGTTTATCTTTAGTATTCTTATGATTATTCCAGTAGGGTTAGCTTGGGGTCATTCGTGATCCTTAGTCCTGTGTCTGCGTCCAGGGGGTAGCCTCGGGGCATGACAGGTTTGATCTTTTACAGATTTTGAGGGAAGTCAATTTTGTAGGAACAAAGATGTATTTGCTGCTTCTACCTAAAATATCTTTGGCAAATTCTTTTCGTGCAACATACATCTTGCCATCTCCATGATTAATCTTCTTCTTCTCTCACTAACTCCATTTTGTTCTGGAGTATAAGGAGCAGTAAGTTGACGTTCAATCCCTGCTTCTTCACAAAATAGAACAAACTGATAAGAAGTGTACTCCTTGCCATTGTCAGATCGTAAAATCTTAATTTTGTATCAACTTTCATTTTACAACTTCGCTTTCAACTTCCAAAAAATGCTCTTGACCTCCGATTTATACTTTAAAAAAAAATATAGCACATTCGGGTCAGATCATCAATACAAATAACATAATAAAGACTACCTTTAAGTGAAGGAGTCCTTTGGGGTCCTCCAATATCGGTGTGAACCAGCTGTAACTTTCTTGTTGCTCTCCAGGTTTCTTTTGCGAATGGAAGTCTACTTTGTTTTCCAAATTGACAAGACATACAATTTTTATAAATCGCTCCTTGTTTTAGAAATGTTCTCGACTATCACCAATTCTTGGATTTTGAGAAGTCCTTGATAATGATAGTGTCTGAGTCTCTTATGCCATAACTCGGAAGCATTTTCTCTTGCCGAATACACCACTTGTTCTTCCTCCAATGGATTTAATGAGAAACTTTTGCCTCTCATTTTCACTTTAAACAAGTCATGTCCTTAGGCTTCCTTGATCAAGCAATGCGTATCTTTGAAATACAATTTGAAACCTGGTTCTAACAATTGACCAACACTTAACAAGTTCTTATCTAAATCTGGTACATAAAGAACCTCGGAAATTGGTTTAGTACCTAATTGTGTTTCAATTGTAATAGTTCCCATTCCTTTTACTGGAATATAACCGCCATGGCCTATTCTGACTTTTGTAACTCCAGTAGGCTTCAAGTCTTTAAAGAGCTCTTTGTCATGAGTCATATGGTTTGTGCATCCACTATCAATCAGCTAAGCCTCACTTGAAACATTGCTTGCAATATAGGATGTCACAAAGAGTTGATCCTCTTCCTATTCATTAACAACCTGGGCATCTGCATCTTGCCGTTGCAATTTATTCTTGTAGATAAATGTTTCATGCCCGAGTAGGTTGCACTTACTGCATTTAGCATCCGGCCTTTTCCAACACTTATACAGTGCGTGCCCATTCATTCCACAACGCTTACAAGGAGGATAGTTTCCTTTTGAAGCTACATGCTTTGCTTTTGTTGCTGTAGCAAGATGCTCCTTCTCCATTTGTTGGCTGGTTCTTCTTATTGTTTTTCTTTTTGTATCTTCCACTCTCTTCATGTTTGGTCGCCAATGCTCCCTATTTTATCATAATCCTTCTTTTTTCTTGAGCCTGCAAGGAATTCAATAATTCCGCCAAAGTGATTTTTGATAGATCCTTGGTGTTCTCCAAAGTGGTAATGGTGGCTTCAATTCTTCAAGTACAGTAACAAGAATCTTTTAAATAATACGCGAGTCTTTAAACTCCAAACCAAGTAATCTTACTCTGTTTGCTATGCTCATAAGCCTGTCAGAGTATTCTTTGATGGTTTCTGATTCTATCATCTTCTGTAACTCAAAGTCTCTAATGAGATTCAGTACTTGCATACCTTTGATACGATCATCTCCTTCATATTATGCCTTGAGATAATCCCAGATAGCTTTTTTTGATATTAGAGACATGATACGAGTGAAAATTGTTGAAGAGACTACTGAAAAAAGACATGCCTTTGCCTTAGATTTTCTGGTTTTCTTGTCCTTGTAATTTTGGAGTTGAGCCATTTTTGGGTTTTCGGGTAGCGGAAGAACTTCATAGTCTTCCTCGATTGCATCCCAAAGAGCTAAAGCTTCGAGATAAGCTTCCATCCTCACTGCCCACATCTGAAAATTTTCATCATTGAAGACAGGAGGTGCCATTGCCGAGAAACTTGAGCTTTCTTTCATGTTTAATCTTTTGCTGTTTCTAGTTGTGGTACTTGAGTCACTTGAAACAATCACTCAGAGAAATACCCACAGATCCCGCAAGATAAAAAAGCTCTAGATACCCATTGTTGGTAAATTTTAAAAGTATGAGTTATTAGAAAGAAGAGAAGTCAAGAAGAATATCGGTAGAAGAACATTTTTATTGATGTCTTCAGATTACATTTCTAAGACTAGAATAAAAAACAGAAAGCAGAAAGAAGTAGACCCACGACTAGCAGATTCCTAACTCACTAACTTACTCCTAAAGAATAGGAATAGATGGCTAACAACTAATTGACTAAGTCTTATCTAATATAAAGTAGTAAAAGTAAAATTAATTGCAGTTGAAAAAGCAAATTCTGACAGGGTTCTTAGAAGGGTGAAATAAATTTGAAAGACCATCCCTTTTCGCATCTTTGTACCCTATCTCTAAAGAGAAACAAAACACAATCTAAAGGGCATAAGATTCACATTTGCATAGTCGAGAACAAAAAATTGAATAATCATTTTAGAAAAATACAACAGTAAATGAGAGGCAAAATTTTCTTAACCCTCCGATATATGCTCTCATAGCAGACCACAAAAGGCAAGATGATATAGTAATGAAAGTGAAACCAAACTTACATTATCACCAGTTAATACCAAAGGTTAGAAGTCTTGTTTCTGAATAAGAAATACTAGAAGTTACGAGAGGTGAAACTTCTTTCATCTTTCCATACATGTTCTCATACAGAGTCATGCTAGACTTGATATCTCTGTCTCTTCCGAGCAATGGAATATTGGGTGAAATGCCAGCTATTCTGGGGTCAATATGCTTCTTCCTACTTGGTATATTTTCTAAGAATTTTTAATATCATTATGTTACTTTAGGTTTTCTAACTGATGAATGGTTTTCCTATACCATTTCACGGCTCTAACAGATAGGTCAGGGTATGTACAACAGGATATTCAAAGCACGTGATTTAGAAAGTTGAAAGAAAATTGCCCTTAAGAAGGTGCCATTTTATAACTTTGAGCTAGAAAGTGTTAGATATATGGCATGAGAAATTATGATCCTCTGCAAACTTGATCACCCCAATATCATCAAATTAGAGGGTCTAACTACCTCCAGATTGTCTTGTAACATGTATCTTGTGTTTAAAGATATGGAACATGATATTTTAGGAATCATGTCTTGTTCAGAAGTTATGTTCAGCGAATCACGGGTTTGCTAACTTTTCATAACATTAGCTTACCAATTGTTCGCGGGTGAAACTCGCGAAAAAGCTATGAAGAATGATACATAGATGGTGATGTTTCAGGTAGGAAAAGAAAGAGAGAACAACTACTTGTTCACGTGTGAAACTTGTGAAAAAGTGATAGTTATAAACAAAAAGATAACAGGAAGTATCCCTGCAAGCATAGGAGAGTGTTCTTACTTGACAACTTTAAACCTTAGGAACAACGATCTGTCTGACTCAGTCATTGCACTTAAATGATCATGAACTCTCTAGATGGGTGTCCTTTTTCTTTGAGGAAGGAAGCCACTTTAAATGAGAAGGAGAATGCCACCAAATCGAGAATAAAGAAGGGAAGTTCCATTAATATCATTAGATAAGTAGGATATTCTACGTTTTTTGATGAATTCGATTGGAAGAACATATAAGGTATAGTGAAGAACCTCGACAATCAGGTTACAATCCAAAACCAAATGAACCAGACAAAATTCAAAGAAATAACACAACAATTAAACAAAAGCTTCATTAACAAACATCCTAAAACAAAAACGTAATAATAATATAGGAGACTTGACTATCCTAGTTGGAAAGCAATCAGTTGCGTCTCTGTTTTGTCTCTTGTTGGTCTTATCTTCTACGTCAAATGAATACTCTTACAGGTTTCACCCACAGGTATTTCCGATCAGCTAATTACAGTAAAATCAACCCATGACTAAATCAGCCAAGAAAACACTGACAAGTACTTTGAAAATCAAGCAGATGACTTCTCAAAACTCTACGCAGAGCTGTTTCATCAAACTTTGTTAAATGCAGTGTGTCCTAAGTAAAAAAAAATATCGAAATAGTTAATTTAAGCATGACTAATGTTCTTTAAAAAATGCAGTAAAGCCTAGGGCTCTTCAATTTATCAAAATATAAATAATTGTGTACTTTATTATATTTACCCTATGATGGGTTGTTATTCTAACTGTTTCTCTGTTTGTATAAAACTACAATTTCTAGAATAGAAGATGTGGAAGGCGGTGGATCTATGTTTTTGGAATAGAAGATGGAAGGCAGTGGACCTTTGCAACATGCGGCAAGCACAAACACTAAAAAATTAGCTAAATAAAAATTAACTTTAAGTAGAAGGTGATAATTTATAGCAAAGAGAACATTGAAAAACATATAAATTCAACAAATCCAGCAAAAAACGCACCTCTGGTAAGGAAGATTTGCAAATCTTAATTGCAATAGTTCAGATTGAAAGGAAAACCCACTATATTCATGAATGAAAATGGGGTGTACCTTTTCCTTGTTCTTGGAAAGATTAGACCTCTCATGAACATAAGAATAAGATTTTTGAAATGGAAGTTGTGGAAGGCAGTGGATCTACATTTTTTGAATACAAGATGTGGAAGGCGGTGGATCTTCGAAACATTGGGCAAGCACAAACACTAACAAATCAACTAAATAAATATTAAACTTTAAGTAGAAGAAGGTAATTTATAGCAAAGAGAACATTAAAAATCATATTAATCCAACAAATCCAGCAAAAAATGCACCTCCGGTAAATAAAGTTTGAAAATATAAATAGCAAAACTTCAGATTGAAAGGAAAACCAACAATATTCATTAAAGAAAAAGCGGGAAAGAGTTGTACCTTTTCCTTGTTATTTAAAGGAGTAGACCTCTATAGAACATAAAACAAAGATTTTTGGAATGGAGATGTGGAAGGCGGTGGATCTAAATTTTTGGAAGAGAAGATCGGGAAGGCGGTGGACCTTCGAAACACGCGGAAAGCACAAACACTAACAAATTAACTAAATAAAAATTAACTATAAGTATAAGGTTGTAATTTACAGCAAAGAGAACACTGAAAAACATATAAATCCAACAAAAAACGCATCTCCGATAAGGAAGATTTGTAAATCTAAATAGCAATACTTCATATTGAAGGGAAAACCCACAATATTTATGAAAGAAAATGGGGGAAAGAGGTGTACCTTTTCCATGTTGTTGGAAAAAGTAGATCGCTCTAGAACATAAAACTAAGATTTTTGGAATGGAAGATGTGGAAGGCAGAGGATCAACATTTTTGGAATAGAAGATGCGGAAGGTGGTGAACCTTCGAAACACGCAGCAAGCACAAACTCAAACAAATCAACTAGATAAAAATTAACTTTAAGTAGAAGGTGGTAATATATAGCAAAGAGAACATTAAAAACATATAAATCTAGCAAAAAACGCACCTCCAGTAAGGATGAATTGCAAATCTGAAAAGCAACACCTCAAATTGAAAGGAAAACCAACAATATTCATGAAAGAAAACGGGAGAAACAGGTGTACCGTTTCCTTATTGTTGGAAGGACTAGACCTCTCTGGAACATAAAACTATGATTTTTAGAATGGAATATGTGGAAGGCGGGGGATCTAAATTTTTGGAATAGAAGATCTCGAAGGTGGTAAACCTTCGAAACACGCGGCAAGCACAAACACTAACAAATCAACTAAATAAAAATTACCTCTTAAGTATAAGTTTGTAATTTATAGCAAAGAGAACATTGAAAAAAATATAAATCCTACAAATCCAAAAAAAAAAGGCACCTCCGGTAAGGAAGATTTGCAAATCTTAATTGCAACAACTCAAATTGAAGGGAAACCCCACAATATTCATGAAAGAATACGGGGGTTATAGGTGTAGGTTTTCCTTGTTGTTGGAAGGAGTAGACCTCTCTGGAACATAAAACTAAGAAATCTGGACTGAAACATGTGGAAAGCGGGGGATCTACATTTTTGGAATGGATGATATGGAAGACTGTTGACCTTCGAAACACGCAGCAAGCACCAATACAAACAAATCAACTAAATAAAAAGCATCTTTAAGTAGAAGGTGGTAATTTATAGCAAAGAGAACATTGAAAAACATATAAATCCAACAAATTCTGCAAAAAACACACCTCCGTAAGTAAGATTTGCAAATCTAAATAGGAACACTTCAGACTAAAAGGAAAACCAACAATATTCATGAAAGAAAATGGAGGAAATAGGTGTACCTTTTCCTTGTTGTTTGAAGGAGTAGACCTATCTAAGACATAAAACTAAGATTTTTGGAATGGAAGATGTGGAAGGCAGTGGATCTAAATTTTTTGAAATAAAAGATGCGGAAGGCGGTGGACCTTCGAAACACGCAGCAAGCACAAACTCTAACAAATCAACTAAATGAAAATTAACTTTCAGAAGAAGGTGGTAATTTATAAAAAAGTGAACATTAAAAAACATATAAATCCTAAAAAGCCCGCAAAAAAAGTAACTCCGGTAAGGAAGATTTGCAAATCTAAATTGAAACACTTCAGATTGAAAGGAAAACCCACAATATTCATGAAAGAAAACACGGGAAAGAGGCATACCTTTTCATGGTTGTTGGAAGGAGTAGACCTATCGGGAACATAAAACTAAGATTTTTAGAATGGAAAATGAGGAAAGCGGTGGATCTACATTTTTTGAATAAAACATGTGGAAGGCGGTGAGCCTTCGAAACACGTGGCAAGAACAAGCAGTAACAAATCAACTAAATAAAAATTAAATTTAAGTAGAAGGTGGTAATTTATAGCAAAGACAACATTGAAAAACATATAAATCCAACAAATCCAGAAAAAACACACCTCAGGTAAGTAAGATTTGCAAATCTAAATAAGAACACTTCAGTCTAAAAGGAAAACCAACAATACTTATGAAAGAAAATGGGGGAAAGAGGTGTACCTTTTACTTGTTATTGGAAGGAGTAGACCTCTCTAGAACATAAAACTATGATTTTTGGAGTGGAAGATGTGGAAGGAGGTGGATCTAAATTTTTGGAATAGAAGATGTGGAAGGCGGTGGACCTTCGAAACACGCGGCAAGCACAAACACTAACAAATCAACTAAAAAAATTAACTTTAAGTAGAAGGTGGTAATTTATAGCAAAGAGAACATGAAAAAACATATAAATCCCACAAAAATGCAACAAAAAATGCACCCCCGGTAAGGAAGACTTGCAAATCTAAATAGAAGCACTTCAAATTGAAAAGAAAACCCACAATATTCATGAAAGAAAATGGTGAAAAAAGGTGTACCTTTTCCTTGTTGTTGGAAAGGAGTATACCTATTGGAAACATAAAACTAAGATTTTTGGAATTGAAGATGTGGAAAGCAGTGGATCCATATTTTTTGTATAAAAGATGTGGAAGGCGGTGAACCTTCGAAACACGCGGCAAGCAGAAACACTAACAAATCAACTAAATAATAATTAACTTTAAGTAGAAGGTGGTAATTTATAGCATAGAGAACATTGAAAAACATATAAATCCAAAAAATCTAGCAGAAAACGAACCTCTGATAAGGAAGATTTTCAAATCTAAATAGCAACACTTCAAATTGGAAGGAAAACCCACAATATTCATGAAAGAAAACAGGGGAAAGATTTGTACCTCTTCTTTGTTGTTGGAAGGAGTAGATATCTCTGGAACATAAAACTAAGATTTTTTGGAATGGAAGATGTGGAACGCGGTGGATCTACATTTTTGGGATAAAAGATGTGGAAGGCAGTGGACCTTCGAAACACGTGGCAAGAACAAACACTAACAAATCAACTAAATAAAAATTAACTTTTCATAGAAGGTGGTAATTTACAGCAAAGAGAACATTGAAAATTTTATAAATCAACCAAATCCAGCAAAAATGCACCTCAGGTTAGGAAGATTTGCAAATTTAAATATCAAAACTTCAGATTGAAAGGAAATCCCACAATATTCATGAAAGAAAACGGGGGAAAGAGGTGTACCTTTTCCTTGTGGTTGGAAGTAGTAGACCTCTCTGGAACATAAAACTATTACTTTTTAAATGGAAGATGTGGAAGGCGACGGATCTACATTTTTGGAATAGAAGAGATGGAAGGCATTCGACCTTCGAAACACACGGCAAGCACAAACACTAACAAATCAACTCAATAAAAATTAACTTTAAGTAGAAAGTGGTAATTTATTGCAACGAGAACATTGAATAACATATAACTCCAACAAATCCAGCAAAAAATGCACCTCCGGTGAAGAAGATTTCCAAATCTAAATAGCAGCACTTCAGATTGAAAGGAAAATCCACAATATTCATTAAAGAAAATGGGAGAAAGAGGTGCACCTTTAACTTGTTGTTGGAACGAGTAGACCTCTCCGGAATATAAAACTTAGATTTTTGGAATGGAAGATGTGGAAGGCGGTGGATCTATATTTTTGGAATAGAAAATGTGGAAGGCAGTGGACCTTCGAAACATGCGGCAAGCACAAACAACAATTGGAAAAGTGAAATTATAGAATTACCCTTTTGATTGGCTGGAGAAACTCAAACTTATATATAATGATGATATGCACAGAGATAATACATAATTTATGGTCGATTTTTTATTACATAATTAAATAATGTGGGGGGGGGGGGG
>JAJOOO010011761.1:0-21011 GCA_029582685.1 Solanum piurae | reverse complement strand
TCTTAAATATTATATACTGCAAAACACACTATAATGTAAAGTGGAAAACAGGGAGGTACCTAAGTTGATTTGGACGGCCATCAAACAAACAAACAAACAAACTTAAAATAAATAATTATGTTAAATTTGATTTAAGAATATACAAGGTAATATTGGAAATGAAAAAGAAATAAATTAATAAAATATAGTTCAAATCAATTAAATTTTAATACAGATATCAATCATCGAATGAGAAATATAAAAAAATAGAGTACTAGTTTTGTATCAAGTTCGGAGATAGAAAAAGATGTGAAAACAAAGGAACAAAGAGAATTGGAGAGAGGAAAATCTTAGTAGCTTAGTTAGTTGGCTATCTCGACTTTATCTTATTGGTGTGAGTTCAATTCTTCATATTGTAATTTTTTTTAAAACAAACAAACAAAATTAGAGTTAAAATTCGTTTTTGATATGAAATATTTTATTTTTAATGCAAATTTGATATAATTGAATCTCAACGTGAGTATCGGACACTCAAACTAAAAATTAAAGGCAAAAGTACTCATTACCCCCTGAACTTGAAGCTTTTTATATGGTGTACACATAAACTAAATTCCATTTTAATTACCCCCGAACTTGTTTATTCCTCTGTCGCGTACACCTTTTTTGTCCACCTGGCGTAGAAATTGATAACAGACTCTACTAGGCGCGTGAGGAAGTGGTTTTTTGCCACATCACAAAGCTACAACGGTAATAAAAACGTAAAATCTCCATTTTTCTTTAATATTTGGCATATTTTTAACGAAAAATAGGGCAAAATGTAAATGTAAAGTAAAGGAAACAAAGATTAACACTTACTTGGTAAGAATTTAAGACAAATTTGAAATTTAATCGACCAACATCACGTCTAGAAAAACCCAAATCCAGAAGGAGTTCCGCGAAATCAGCCCTTATTCAAAAATAACTTTTAAACAATGAATTTTAAATTTAAGAAATTTATTTTTTGCAATATTAATTTATCTAGGTGACTATTATTTATCCAGGTGGAAATCCACATCACCACTTTTGTCAGCTATCACGCGCGTGTAGTCACAATAGGAGCAGGTGGACGAAAAAGATATACGTGATGGAGGAATAAACAAGTTCAAGGTAATTAAAATGAAATTTAATTTAAGTATACACCGTATAAAAAGCTTTAAGTTCAGGGGTAATGAGTATTTTTGCCTATAAAAAATTATAGAAAAGGAAAAGTGAAGGAGCATGGGTACTAGATTTTCGGGCCACATGTGCACGTGTCGGATTCTTATGCTCCCTATGATGCCCTGCTTTCAAGTTATGCTTTTCATTTTATTATTTCCATTTATTTCTATATCTGGTTTTATTTTGTTTTATATTTTTTTTTTTTAAAAGGAAAATATTTAAGTTTATATTTGTACTTCCCAAAATAATTCAATTTTGTCCTTCATTAATAATAATGATAAAATCTATCCTTGTCGTTATTAAAATAGATAAATTGCTCTGATTGATTAAAATATAAAGGAGTCGGATTTATCTTAAGCTATGTAGATTATCTAGTTTAAATTTTATGAATAATTCAAATTTAATCATTAATTTTTAGTTATCGTCTTTTCAAATCAATCACTAACATAACAATGAATCCTCTTCGCTCAAAAATACCATTCATCGTTACTTTATTAGTATTTGATCAGCAACGTATATACAAAGTAATTATGTATTTGATCAGCAACGTATATTTCTTCATAAGATAAGTATTGTTTAAAAAATTTAAGTTAAGATCATAACAATTTCTTTAACTATATATTGCGAGATTTTTTGCCACACTTAATAGTTTTTTTTCAAATAATTTCGACTGTCGAATTATGAAAAAAGTAAAAAAAATGATTTTCTTTTTAAGCAGACTATTGAATCGAATTATGTATTATGATTCTTCACATGAACGAGTTATTGTATGATAAATACTATGTCGAAATTTAATCTTTTTTGTATGGTATCCAATGATAGCAAAACTTTGATGTTTCATTTTTCTTAGTATAATAAATTATTTTATTATTACTAGTTACTAGATATAGTGATCATCTTGCTAATTGTGACTGTGAGACAAATGCAAATTATTTTTTTCACTAAATTAATGTTTTGCCCATTTTGCACGATAATAGTTTCATAGGGGACACAACAGAGTGGAAGGAATGAAAGAAAAATAAAATAACATTTACTATTAAAATAAGAGGAAAAAGATTTTTTTGATCCTTCTATTTAATTTTTACCGTCTCACTTTAAATATAATAGTTCAATTATTTAATAATTTGAATTTTCTCCATACTGATAAGTGATAAGGATTCGTCTTGTAAATCCTCCCCAATTTTCCTTCACCGCCCCCATCTTATTTTTTTTTAAAAAGGTATCCTAAAGTAATGACTTCAATCTCACGTAATATTTTGGTCCATTTTGATAGTTATATTAATACACCAATACAAGTATCTTTGAATTTCAGAAAGCAATACAGATATATTATAACAGATTGAAAATGTTATTAAATATGATATCTTTGAGCAACCGATATAATATATACTTAATATGTTGAGATTTATCAATTCTTAATTAAAACTTTTGCATCAAGAATCTTATGATAATTAGTAAGTACTGACCCTATTATAAAGTTTTTATATGATGTAAATTTAAATTAGTCGAGAGTCAGTAGAATTGATATCGTGTGGTTAAATTGAAAGTATCTTTTTAATCAAAATTAATATTCTTTTTTAAGTGCTTTAAAACGGACTTTTTACATTTTCAAATGCATTTTAGTTATATATATAATATATATATACATATAATATTTTATATCTATTTTTCTGTTGTGAAACGTGTACTATCTATTATTATTGGAATTAATAATTAATTCTTTCATCACGATTCATAATGGGTGTCTTGACAAAACGAATTTTGGATGTATACAAATTGTAACGGGTGTAATTAAAATTTAAAACCATATTATAGAAAGTTGTTCGTTGGCTGTTTTGTCCTAATTAAGTCATTATAGTTAAGCATGATTTTAATATTAATCTGATAAGTTAAGCCTTTTCTTATTAATAATAGTATGCTTTCTTTGAACCAACATTATAATAAGTTTAAGGGTCATTATTTTCAGGTTTCTAAATAGTCATGCTTAATTGCTAAAATATTGTGGAAATCATTTCAACTAGTACTAATTAAGCATGTTATTATTAGTATGCTTTTGTTGAATTATTACTATAATAAATTAACTGATAGTGATTTCTTGTTTTACAATAGAAATAATCTAAAAACACCAATTATTTGTAAAAAAAATGCATCCTAGACGTAATAGTTTTAGTAAATCATTTGGAAGTAAGTTATTTGTAGGTAAATTATTCATATAAAATTAATTTAATAATATTTGATTTATAATTTAGAAATTCACATAATAATTTTTTTATATAAATTTTCACGTAACTAATCTTATTACTGATAATATTTACATAACTCTAACTACCACTGATACCATTAATTTGTTAATTTATGATTGTTGAGTCGGCAAAAGGTAGACGTGTACTCAAATTTGTTCTATATTTTGGAAAGTCTATTCTTGAAGGAGATTTTTATTTCTATTTTAAAATTCAAATCGCTCCACTTATCTGTTTTCCCAAAACAGGAAAAAAAATGATGCTCAATTTTACAAATTGTAATCTATTCTTTATTTATATTATATATTATAATATAATGAATACGTGATAGTCACAAATTTGCACACTTCTCTTTCTTCTTCTTTTTTCAACTTTCATTCAATTAATTGGTATTCCATAACTATTATGATTCATAATCTTACCAACTTGTTTGAATGTTTGTTAAAATTATTTATTTTGATTATTATTCTAAATTTTATTGTATTGTATCATTAATTTTTTTTGTTGGATAATGTCGGAAAATTTAATTTTGTGTGACGATTAATTTGATGTGATCGCGTGTTTTCTCATTTTGTCTTTATTTACTCTTTTAATAATTCTATTTCATTCATGTGTTCTACTTTTCTCGTAAGTTTATCATTCAAATAACAATAGAAAACGATACATTTTATCTAAAAGTTATATTCATTAAAAACAATATTGTATATAATAATATAACACAATATAATATACTATGAAATAATACGTAATAACCGTCCAAACTGAGTAGAAGCACAGTACAATTATTAAAGCAATTTTGTATATTATTGGTTAGGTAAAAATTCCCTTTAATAGTGTCATTATAAATTTGTGAAGAAATGGCAAAAAAGAAAAATTATAATAAATGGTATGAAAAAATAGGAAAAATCCAGCAGCTGGAAAATATTTTAGACAAGACAGATGATTACAAAGTGGCATTTAAAAACCCCTTCATTTCTCCATCTTCCACATTGAACTTCCCCCTTCTCCGTTCACCCTGCTGCCGTCCTCCGCCGTCTAACGCCACCGCCACTAGTCAATAACCACCGCTTTTTTTTTCTTTCTATTTTCTGCATCAATGGTGTTAATGGGAAAATGACCATTTTGCCACTTCCCTTAATCTCCTTGTTTTCAGCATATTATAAAGTTTCCTACTTTCCCCAAAACTCTATTTATTTTATATTACCATAAAGACTCAATTTTTATTACTTACTAAAACCTTTTTTCTTCTCTAACTTCAAGAATATTCCTTTGGTTTCATTTTTAAAGCTATTTTCAGGTCTTTCTTCAAAACCCCACATCCATTTTATTTTTTTTTGGTTTATACAACACATCCTCTGTATAGATACATGTAAAATACAATCTGGGTGTTGTGAATTTTTTTTGAATTTTCAAATGTGGATTGATCTTTAGTTCAATTGAAAAAATTGGGGAGTGGATCAAAATGCGTGTAAGGGAAATGCATCCACTCTGTTGTATAACATTAGAGACACCGGAGATCGGAGACCAGTCGCCGGAGCCGACGTTGTTACGGACTGGCTCTGCTGTTGATTACTCTGGATCTGACATCAATGCTGGAGGATCCGATGTTGGTGGAGTCGCCGGAATCTTGTACAAGTGGACTAATTATCATAAAGGGTGGAGATCCCGGTGGTTTACTCTCCGGAACGGGATACTTTCTTATTCGAAGAATCGCCGGCCAGACCATCTAGCCGGAGATGACATCAGGCTAATCGGGAAACTTCCCGACAGTAACCCCAGTCGCCGGAAACATGGGAAATCCGTCGGCATTGTTCATCTTAAGGTACAAAGGGGGAAAATGGTGTTTTTGGATTTTAGTGTAAAGATTAAAACTTTTTTCAATGGGCAAAATCTTGAATTTTAGATATCTGAGCCATTGATTGATTTTTTTTCTCTTCAATTGTCCGATGGTTAATGTCATAGTTGGAAGTTTTTTACAGTGCAATTTGACTGGTTGTTAATCCATAGTGGGTCACATCAGCAGGTGAAAGAAAATGGGAGAGAGTTATAGGCCAAGATAAGGCTAAAGGACTATTCTTTTTCTAGTAGGCCTACGTTTATGGTAAAAAACTATGACAAACATGGTCACTTTTTGAGGGGTTTTTTGTTGTTTCTTCCATGAAAAATCAGAACTTTTTTCTTCATGTTTGTCATAGAATTAACTTGGAAGTGATCCATTTGTCATCTTCCTTAATGAGTTTCTTTCTTTCCTTTTCTTTGCTGTTACAACATGAATGGTTGTGGGAAAGTTATGTTATTTTCTTCATTAAAAATATTAGCTGTAATAGTAGCAAACAACCAAAAGAATAGTGAATTCTCTTTCTATCTCTAATAACTTATTTTCTCTTGTGTACTACTTGTAGTTATCATGATTTGAGAGTTCATTGAAAACTTCATTATTTTAAAGAGAGAATAAGGAAAACTGAGAAAGGATATTCTTCTTCTACAATTGCTGGTTAAATTATGACCTCACTTTTATTATATGTTGTAGAACTTGTCTTCTTTGGTGTCTTGATGTATCTTTATCTTATATCAATATGTTTTGCTAAAATGACATTGCCAGTTGTCTACTAGACTAGCAGTGGTCTCTTTCCTTTCATTGCCTAGATATTTTGACCTATATTTGGAGCAGGAGAAATTGATAGTACAATGAGTTTGTCGTTTGGTTTGCTACGACACAAGTCATTTCTTCGACCTTTCAGTTCGTAGTTGTCGTGTTTTCCCTCTAGAATGCTTTGTCATGCTTTTTATAGTATTTTTTCATGATTTCTTCAATTCCATTATTTCTTTTTCTGATCTTCCTTGATTTTCCTTTCTTGAACCGAGAGTTTGTCGGAAACAACCTCTCTACCTCCCAAGGGTAGCGTAAGGTCTGCATACCCTCTACTCTCCTCAAATCCTACTTGTGGGGTTACACCATGTATGTTGTTGTCGTTGACTGAAGATATTTTCGAAGGAAAACACTTCCTATCGAATTGAGGAAAATGACTTTCTCCACTTGTTGACATAAGTCATTTTCCATAAAACTTGCTTGATTTTTAACTTTGTAGCACTTGCTCTAACCACAATTATTAATGTTTAACACAAAAAAGTTTCACCAAAGCACTCTTTGATTTGGTAATAACATTATTTTCTATGGCAATCCTTTTTTTTCCAAAAATGTTTTTCACTCAACGACCAAACATTTCCAAGTTTTTGTTTTCATGGAAAATGATTTCCGTCGTTCCAAACACATTCAATGTAAAAATTGCGTTTTCCTTTAACCTTGAGATGATTGTGTGGATTCCTTACAGGTGTCATCATTCCGTGAGAGCAGGTCTGATAATAGGCGATTCTACATATTTACAGCTACCAAGTCTCTTCATTTGAGGACACATTCAAAGAAAGAACGGGCTGCATGGATAGAAGCTTTGATATCAACAAGAAATCTCTTTCAGTTGAGACCGTTGAATGATAATCTCAACCTTTTGCAAAATGATGTATCTATATCTACGGAAACGTTGAAAAACCGGTTGCTTGAAGAGGGCATTGGTGAGGGACTTGTCAAGGATTGTGAGAAGATCATGCTATCGGAGTTTTCAGAAATAAAAGGACAACTTAAAAATCTTTGTGAGGAGCGCTCCAATTTGCTGGACACGTTGAGACAGTTGGAGGTAACTTTATTTTATTTCCTCATAATTTACACGTGGAAGTGAATGGAACCAGGCATGCAAATCAATAAGGAGTTTAGCTTAATGCATTTGATTCGATTTTATTGGGAATATCCATTTCTCTAAAGACCATTGGATTTGAAACTGCGACCAAACGTTTTGAAACTATCTGAAGTAACATAGAAGTTTGATTTTCCAGCGATTTTGGCCAAAGCTAAGTTAATGTCATGAGAAAGTCCATTGTGCATTATCTTGGTATATGCTTTCGGGATCATCTGAGAATAAGATCCATAGTGAGTTAGATTATAATTTTTAGAATTCTCTGGTCATATTGGAAACAAAGGTTTCAAAACACGTCGTTGTTGTGACTTTTAACTACAGTTGTGATACATTGTGTTTCCTCTATGGCCCTTATAAAGGTTTGTGTCTTCTCAAGATGAATGCCGATTGCACCTAACGGTTTGCTCCGACTCATTGCAAATAACAATAAAAATTATGCTTCAATCCCAATCAAGTTGGGTTGGCTATATCAATTCTCACTGACCATGTTGTTGAATTTATTTTTACTTTAGATCAATAACTATATTACTAAATATAAACAGCAAGTACTAGAAATTATTTATATTATCCACTAGCATATAAAATTCTGATAGGATTAGAAAACTTCTAGAAAGCGTGAGACCTAAAGTAAACGTACTGATATGACTAAAATATATTCCCAAATGATTGGTACTGCCTATAGAAATATAATCTTCTGTTCTTCCATTGTATCCTATTTTTCGCTAGGTACTTCAAAAATATTGTGGATCTTTTGAGATAACTTTTTTCCATTTGGTGGTTAGGTCTACCTTGTTACCTTTTAATACATTCATTCACCTAGGCTTAACTCCTACATACAGGTGCATCTGGAGGTTAATGAAGGATATGACCAAATCATTTTAAGGGATTTTCTCTTATTTTTTCATTGAAGCGTGCTACTTGCACCTTTTGCTGAACATTTTTAATCCTGTCTAATCTTGTATGACTTCGCATCTATCTTAGCATCTACATCTCCACCACACTCATCTTTTGGATGTGTTGGACTTAAACAACCTAAATTCATGTCCATATAACATTGCTGGTCTTACACGGAGTAACCGTTTTGCAGAACTTGCCTTTTAAACGGTCCCTTTATTACATAACATCTTGTAGCAATTCTCCATTTCAGCTATCATATTTCGATTTTCTGTTAACATAAAACATCTTAATCTATAGTGACCTGTTCACTGCTTCAGAATAAATTTGAAAGACTGTTGCAGATCCTCTTTTAATAATTGACAACCAGTGTTCTTTGTTTGGGGGAATAAAAGAAAGAGAAAAAAATTGACTGGCAGTTTCCCAATGTTATGTCAATCATATATAAGTTCAACACACAGTCATCTAAAACTAAAAGAGTATGGTTGTATGACTTATTTTAGGCACCAGGCATATGTGTTTTCTAAACAGGTGTTCTCTACCTTTTTCATAGCCTCTCTGTATTTTCATGAGCTTTCTGCACATATATCCATAAAACTTTGTCAGTTATGCAATTCTTTAGTTTAGAACTTATGAAAGATTTCAGTGAGGTCGCATTGCAGGATGAATTAGTTGGGTTGGTCATATTACTGAATTTGTTTATCTCCCCGAACTTCTATTTAAGTTGAATACATGAAGAATTTTTTCTGGACCTCTGATCCATATAAATTTTGATGCAGTCATATGACATGAGTTAACTAACTTTGTTTCAATGATTTGCATATTTTTGTAAAAATGAGCTTCACTATCTCTAAATTGCACAAGTTTTGCTTCTGAAGGCAGCTAATATCGAAGGTGAAGCTTCCGGGGTTCATGATGGTGAATTCCAACTGATGAAGCAATTCTCCAGTTTAGGACGTGGCAAGTATAGTGGTATGTTATACATATACTTTCATCTACTTCTACCTGTACAAGTACAGTTAAGTAAGCAAAACACACAAACAAAATAATCTTTCCCTTATAAGTTTCTTCAAGTTTTGACAAATCATTGCACATTATGATATCAGATGAACTAATTTGTATGATTGCAGAGTTTTTGAGGTTATCTTCCACTAATTTTCCTTTCCCGAAGCATATTGCAGCAGAAATACTAGTTGTTCTGCTAATATTTTTGATTTACGGCCTCATTATCAGCTCTATTTCACTTCATTATGCTGACTTCGTAGTAGTTGTAAAGAGATAGGATGCAGCAAATCGTTTGCTCCTGGCTTTCACAATTTCTCTTGCTTATGATGTACTGGAGTTCTTCCACATGTCACTAAAATAGTTTCTGTTGCTGTGCCTCACATCATATGTTCAAGATGCTAAACTTATCTTGTATATTAATAGAACTGGAATATCATTTGACCTCATACATTTCATATCAGAATATAGTACAACTGAATCGTCTGATGATATTGAGAAACAAGAGCTTGATGAAGCGTCAGATGAAGAGGAAGCCAACTATCTTGACGCAAATGAATGCTTTTCTGAACATCATACATCTGCTGGGTCAGTAGTTGGGGACAACATGGAAAACAATACCATTGATGCATCTGCACAAGAACAGGTTGTACGCAGAATGAAGCTTCCAGATCCAGTTGAAAAAGAGAAAGGGGTTAGTCTTTGGGCGATGATCAAAGACAATGTTGGGAAAGATCTAACAAGAGTTTGCCTGCCAGTGTATTTCAATGAGCCAATTTCCTCCCTACAAAAGTGCTTCGAAGATTTAGAGTACTCATATCTTTTAGATAGAGCATATGAACATGGAAAATCGGTACGATCTTTAATACTTTCACCTCTTGTTACTACGAGAACATGACTAGGCATTTGTGTTTACGTTCTTTCTTTCTACTCTAGAAGGTGCTTATCAGGCTCTTCTAAATTAATGATTACATGAAGTTGATATTGCTTGAATACTATTCAGATAATTTGTTACTTGCCACATCTCTCATTTAAGTAGTAATTACATTTGAGTTTTTCTATTAAATAAATGTTTAGGTATTGGGAGGCGAAGAAAAGGTCTATCTACTATCTCCCTTTTAATCATTCTATCAAAAGAGAAAAAAGAAAAAGGAAATGTAATTAGTGAATCTTCTTTTGTTGGGGCAGAACTGGTTGTTTACTTCTGGCCTGCAAAGATGCCAACTCTTAATTGCTAGGTATAAATTTATTTGTCAGAACACACCTTTTTTGGAATAATTGTTTCAGAACACAAATTATAATCTTTTGTTTTGATGAACAAAACAAGTTATAGTCTTATTTAGATAATATAATAGTCCTCGCATGGCAGCTATGGTTCAAAACTTGATATTGCGTGTATGAGCCGAATTTATAACTTTGTACGTTGTGCTAAAGCATAACTGTTGCTTTTATTGCTGTCTTGCTTCCCCCCTAAAGGTTTATATAAACTTGCTTTCTCTCCCTTGGAGCAAGCTTCTTTATTAGCAAGTTTTTTCCAATTATATTTACACGATGTAGAGCAATTCTTGGTTAGATGTTTAGCATTATGTTGATCATCATTTGAATTGTCTTGCTCTTCCAGGGGAACAGTCTTTTAAGAATTCTAAACGTTGCTGCTTTTGCTGTGTCTGGTTATGCTTCAACTGAAGGCCGGAATTGTAAACCTTTCAATCCTTTGCTGGGAGAAACCTATGAAGCTGATTTTCCTGAAAAAGGAATCCGCTTTTTCTCGGAGAAGGTATTTTATCGAGAATATATCTTGCTGTTATATATTGTATTGATTCTAGAAATACTAGGTGGTTTATATCAGTGCATGCAACTTTCCCTTGCAGTACTCTTTTGTCTGCAAAACTTAGTTTGACTTCAAACAATTCGTACCCACAAAAGCGTGTCATATGACTACGGCTAAATCGTAGGCTTCTTCATATTACATTAAGAATTAGCAAATACTGGATGTATCCATATCAGATCTTACACCACCTGTATGGTTATGTTTCCAGAAAAGAGTCTGTGCAACATAGAACTGAATTTATTTATTTTTTGTAGTAGTGTCTTTTGGAAAAGGGTATGCCATATTTTAAACACGCTTGGTGGTACGTTTCTATGAATTTGAGGATTTACTTTTTTCAGCTTCTCTTCTTAAGTAATCGAGGGAGCTTATTCTGTGGAAAGTTTTTTATGATAAAAGAGACAAACATTGTATAGGAGAATACAACAAAAGAAAACATTTTATATTTTCTTAGCTTTTGCAACCAAAGTGATTTACTATGAAAAATCAGTAGGTGCACTTGGTAGTTTAACTTACCGAAGAAAGAATTTTAATTTGAAACACGGGAAGTTGAACCTGAAATTTCTTACCTAAGTCTCTCATGCAATGAGTTGATATGTATGATAGTAATTAGCCAATTCTTGAAACAGGTTAGTCACCACCCAACACTTATTGCCTGTCACTGTGAAGGTAGAGGATGGAAATTCTGGGCTGACAGTAATCTTAAGTCAAAATTTTGGGGGAGATCAATTCAAGTCGATCCTGTTGGAACACTTACCTTAGAATTCGACGATGGGGAGATCTTCCAATGGAGCAAGGTAGGCAGAACATCATGCTGGTCATTGAGCAGTTTACAAGATAGTTTGGTTCCTATTGAAGTTCTTGTTTTGTTTGCTTAATTCGAGACTTTAATATCCTCAGGTCACGACAAGTATCTACAATCTTATTCTTGGTAAGATATATTGTGATCATCATGGGACAATGCATATACGTGGCAATCGTCAGTACTCATGCAAGCTCAAGTACAAAGAGCCATCCATTATCGAGCGTAATCCTCATCAGGTAAATGAGGAGAAATCCTGTAATTAGTTTCATAATGTCTTATTATTGCCTACTCCTCTACATACTTATATGTCTATACTTTGTTGTACTATTGGCCGGATAATTACTACTAAACTCTACAGGTTCATGGATTTGTTGAAGATGTCTCTGGGAAGAAAGTTGCTACATTATTCGGAAAGTGGAACGAGAGCATGTACTATATCAATGGAGAATGGGCCAGCAAGCCTAAGGATTCGTCTGTTTTATCTTTATTGTGGACAAGGAATAATCCACCCGTAAATCTCACTCGATACAACTTGTCTTCTTTTGCTATTACACTGAATGAGTTGACACCAGGACTTAAGGTACAACAGCGTGTTAATGAAACTTCATGTGAAAGATCAATTTCCTCTTTTATGTTCAGCTAATTGTCGTTTATAGCCTGTCTAATCTGCGTGTTTAATCTTGAATAAAGGAGATGCTCCCACCTACAGATTCAAGACTCAGACCTGATCAGCGACATCTGGAGAATGGGGAATACGACAAGGCAAATGCAGAGAAGTTGCGGTTAGAGACACGGCAGAGAATGGTATGTCCACTTCCACTCGAGCCTTCCTCATTTTTTCCTGTGTACACATTCTTTTTTTGACTGTTTATTGTTCTTATTTAGTCCGCAAAATTGTTTTCAATATGATAACTCAAACTTCTTGTGTGTCTGGTCATCTCGTTGGGTTTGTCACTGTTACGAGTGGAATCACAAATTTGTATCCTCTAGCCCTGTAATCCTCCCAAGTTCCTAAAATCTTCAAATTGTCACATAGCAAACTTTAAGCCAACATTATTAATTTATGAATCTCTATTTTTTGGGTCTAAACAAAGAACTTTCTCTTTCCTTACAGTCCAGGAAATTACAAGAGAATGGCTGGAAACCTCGATGGTTTCAAAGAGAAGGTGAAGATGGGACTTTCCGGTATATGGGTGGCTACTGGGAGGCAAGGGAGACGGCTACTTGGGATGGCTGCCCAAATATATTTGGCGAGATTGATCAAGATCTCCTCAACTCCTTTGAAGGATCCTGATGTTTTAGAGGGTATATAAGGTATGACAAACTACTTTTCTACTTAAATTATGTGCTTTTAACACTTCCATTTCCTAGCTATTACTTTCACATTCGTTTTAGAAAACAACTCAATGGCTACGTGATCAACTCATGGCTTGACAAGGCTCCACTTCTAGTTATTCATTACCTCTTTAAACACTGTTATCGTGACAAATTTCTCTCTCGACACATACTTGTCAGATTCATATCATGTTTGTTGTAACCTCATTTATCTTTGTTCCCATCTTATGAACACATTTAGCTAAATACCAAATCACACCTTCAAAAGTTTCCTCTCTGCCTCGGTACTATAGTTATACCGGAGACCTAATCTTGACATATTTTACATGCCTGTTTTCTCAACCTTTGTACAGGGATATCAAAAGGCAATGTGGTACATTTTTCATTGACCTGAAGATTTGTAGATTAAAGACAACACCTTGAGCAGAGTATTATCGGAAAATTCTATAGACGGATGGAGTACGTGGTCAGTCCGCGACTGCCCAAATTTTTTAGTTGTTTAAAGTATGTTCTCAGAGGTTGATAAAAGTCAATCCTGAAGGCTTTTTTCAGCATATAGAGACAATCTTGCAAAGAGTCAACGAATCGATGAAACGATGGAAGCAAAAAAGTAGAGGAGGTTCCTTACTAAATCTATGCATCAAGCTGCTTTGATCAGGCTTCTATTTTGTGTTGAAATTGATCCCATTTTCATTATGCTTCCATTTTCATTGGCTAGGGATTAGTTTAGGTTATTATTATTATTATTATTTGTACTCTTTATGTTGAAAATAAAAAATAGCAAGAAAAAAATGTGGATGTATTAAACAAGTAAACTGAGCACAGATGGCTTTTGTAAAAACCTAATGTAGATTAGTGCTACACATGTTGAGATATACACAAAAGAACTAGCTTCCTGTATTCTCATTTACCCAAAAATTCTGAGTTTTTCTAAAGTCTTTTAGTTATTTTTCCTTTTTAAATTTGTTAGATATTCAATGGTGAATAAAAGATTAGATATTGGGCCATCTAGTCTCCAAGGGAATGTCAAGTGTTAATGGAGGCAAATCCAGTATTTGAACGTTGTTGGGTTCAAGTTCCATATTTTTAGCACAACATAGATCGTTTTACTGGATGAATAAGTAGTACGGATCTAGGATTTGAACGTTATGGAGTTCGAGTTTGATATTTAGCATGTAGATTGTTTTACTGGATGAACTCAAAAGTAGTTAACACGTAGGACCAACAACCTAGAGAAGCATACTTAAGCTTTAGTTAATATACTTCTAATTAACTTGAGTGCCCATTTCATATTTACTTACCTTTTCTAGCAGGTATACGTGGATTATACAATATTGATGAATTTGGTTTATTTTTTAATTTAAATTGGGGCGACTATTTAGGTTAATTTTTTGTGTTTCCTTTTACCAGAATGGTGTGTGTGAGCTACTTGGTTATATGTGCTCATCTTTGGTATTTCCTCTATCAGGCCCATTTAAACAATACTTTTGACTTTGAAATGAAAATTACGCGGTTAAACAAACATATGCTAGTTAATTAGTTAATATAGCTATAGTTTGCATTAATTACAATTTCTAGCTATAATTACATTCTCTCTTGCTTCTCTCCTCTCTTCCTTTCGCTGGCTCGCCTTTTTCCTCTTTCTCTGGAATCTCTCTCGCCACTCTCTTCTTTATAACATGTAGCTACGAATCATAATTAGCAAACTATAGCTATGGAACATAATTAAGCTATTTTTGAGTGGCTATATGTGAAAATTCTCCTTTGTGTGGTTAATTTCGTAACGCAACAGACGATTGATAACAAACACAAACATTTTCTAAAATTTGAGCCAAAAGTGTCCAGGTACAGAGTTGGGCCACGTGGCCTAAACGAAAACTTGGGCTGCTGGGCTCCTAAAGCGAGATGGGCCGCATGAGGCTGATTTTATAGAGCAATGAACTCTATGCAGCTGAGGGATAATGGGCTGGTATCGTCAAAGCCCAATGAATGCCTATTGGGCTGCTTTAATTAACTTTGAGATGAATATATGTATCCAATATCACTTAGAAGATCAAATATGAATAAGACTAAAAAGGAAAAACTACCTAATTATCATATTTATAAATTCGATCTGTAGTTTGAAATAATTTCATATTGTATCACTAAATAATAATTTAATACTAGATTGCAAATCAGATACATCTATGTTTACTACCAATTCACTGAAATAGAAAGAGAAGTAGAGAGACAAGCGAGAAAGGACAGAGGTGAGCGACATAGTCTATGTATCTCAAATACATATGAATCACACTAAACAAAATGTATCTGAGATACTAGATACTTTACAAATTCATTTTGTAATATAGATACATAGGAAGAGAGGCAAGCGAGATAAGAGAAAGGTGAGCGAAAAAGTCATATACATGCGAATCTATTTAGACACAACGTAACGTAATTATCTAATCTAGAAGTTGATACCTTTAGATTCGTTACATAGGTATCTCCCCTCTTGTGACAATATATAACTCTGCAACGTAACCTGACAACACTTAATTCTTAATGATTTCTGGATCAATATTTATTTAAACAAATTATATGTATATATATGTAAATATTGTATCTTATGTTATAAAAAAAAATAAAAAAATTCAGAGAAATTATGTTGGGGAGTGGGGGGACCGCCAAGTAATAAAAGAGAAATATATACCCCTAGGATTTGCTTCCCACAGAATAGGAAACTGGTAAAAATAAAATAAAATAAAATATTACAAAACAGTGTTAGCAATTTTACAAACACGACAACATGTTCCTGGCTGTATTTTTGCTGTACCTAGTGAATTGATATCGATATTTATTTTGAAGTCTCGATTCATTTAAGTTTATTACATGTAAGACTTGATAAAAAAGAAAGTGTTTTTATTAGTATTTTTTTAATTTTTTGAACTCAAACTCTGAGACTTTTCTAGTTGATTAAGAATGGAAAAGGTTTTATTTCATCATCCACCATAACCTTAGATGGGATCATCAAGACTTTCTGCAATCTAGTTCTTTTTTTTTTACAAGAAAGTAGTTGGTGTTCAGAATTTATACCGATCATAATTAATTTGAGACTTTGTGTTAGGTGAGTGTAGTAACAAAATAAATATATATAATACTTCTAGCTAAAAGTTTTTCATTCTTAAAGCTCCAATCTGATATCTTCAACCCGACCTTTTTTTTATAAATAAAAATCCTTTTTTTTGTGTGGTTTGATTCAAGTTTCTGATCCATTACAACAGGTAACAGCCAGCTACTGATTGTAAGACAAATATGAGTTTGAAACATGTGATCGTGTTGTCATAATATCTGGATTTTTAGTTTAGAGAAAATGATTTTAGTATAAGGTCCTAATTTAATTGTTGAAAATGGATAGGACGTTGGTCCACTTTTTTTTTTTTTTGAGAAAATTATCATACGCATGTCCTAAAAAATGCCAAGGTTTGATGTAACTCATTACATATAAAGTTTACTATTTTAGCGTGGATATTTATTTTGATTGGACATTTTTTATCTGAAGTACTATTTAACTATTTGGGATATAACATATTACTAGACTACTAGTACTTGTTTTTATTTTTTCGTATTTACTTATTATTACTTCTGAATGATTTAAGCGATAGTTGGTTATGTTCAAATTTACATAACAAAACAAAGAGATAAAATATAATCAATTCATTTAATTTATTTATCTTACTTTTTTTTTTACTTTGTTTCTTTGTTTGAACAATTATTTAATTTAAACTTTTTATATGACATGAAAAATCATTTAAAAAGAGACAGAAGAGACAAAAAAGGACACTGTATAATGAAAAGAAACGAGACTTAAGTCGCTGGAAAATTGGCCGTGTGCGGCGTGACCACACTATGAGGTCCACGTCATGGACATGCCTAGGGCTTTTTGTACTCATTTGAGTATGATAGTTGTATTTTGATATTAGGTTCGTAAATTATATATTTTTTTATTTGAGTGTACGGATTAGTTCTTTTTATGAGGATACTTATTTCATGATAGATATGTGATGGTGTTGGCTTTTGATGGAATAGCTAGGTGAGCGAGTTTAAATTTGATAAATTAGAGTCTGTCTCTAAAGTTAATTTGTTCGTTTGAAGTTTATTGTTTGATTTTGATAAATGATATGTATACCTTGCATTATGATAAAAAGAATGTGAGTTGTTAGTGGCCCAAGTGTTTGTATCAATTAAGGTGGTGACATGGATTATTCGAGAATGAGCAAGAGTGTACGTGTTGTCGTTGAGCAGCGATACTTCGAAGTATTAAGAAGTTAGTGACTGAGATTTAAAAGCGGATGTTCGAGAAAAGATTCATGATCGATAGAGATTATTAATTCGGGAGATTATAGCTAACATAGTGAGAAGAAATCCGAGAACCGGAGAAATCATAACTCTAGCCTCTTTAATTTTGAAGTCAATTACCCATTCTCTTTAGTTTGATAGTTTTTACTGCTTTATTATTTATAGTTAAATAGTTAAAAGAAAAATCTTGATCTTTAAAACTAAATAATTGTTCAAACTTATTTTCTTAGTGATATTGAATAGTTATAGTGCACTATGAAATTTGACACCGAACTTAAAAAATTGAATTATATTTTCATCGATCGTTTATCCTTTTTAGGATGAATTTTAAGTGTGATCACACCTAAAGGACAATAACTACAGGTTCTTTATTAACAAACAAACAAAAAAAGATACTGTAGTACTTTCTTTGGGAAGTTGCTCTTTCGATTGCATTTCATTTATATTATTTTGGTTATTGTACAGATACATGCATAGGAGAAAAAAAGAAGATTGGAATGAGCTACAACTTTTCATTAACTTTGCTCTTTTCCATTCTTTGTACATATATTATAACTAGGTTACCATACACACGTAACCCTTCCATTAAAGTTAAAAGAAGCAAAAAAAAAAAAAACTAATTTACTTTTATGAAGATCTTAGTGACAAGCTGGTTCTGAATCCTCCATTTCAATCCCAACCTCAGCTAGCCTCTTCTCCTTGTACACGTATCGTCTCGAAAAAAACAAGAAAACCATCAAATTCAACACACTCAATATTGCCAATAGCCAATAGAAATCATATAACTTTCCTTGGTTCAAATTATCAGCTAACCATGGTTTGTTCCCCGTTACTTTGTGCACAATTGTCACTAAAATTGAACTAACGAAAAATCCAAGTGAAAGTGTACTCAAAAACAACCCTGTACTCATTGTTTTCATCCCTTTTGGACATTCCCTTAAAAAGAAATCAAGTTGTCCAATATATGTAAATGCTTCACCTGCCCCTACTAGCAAAAATTGTGGCACTAACCAAAAAACACTCAAAGGTATCATAGCATTAGCATCATTAGTCAATCCATGCAAATGTGCCGCGTTCAATCTTTTCACCTCAGTTAGAGCGGCCGCAATCATAGCTATAATCGATAGGACTAAGCCTACTGCAATACGTTGCAGTGGGCTTAGTCCCTGAGGATTGTTGAGGACACGTTTAGCAATTGGTACAACTACACGGTCGTAGAATACACATGTTACGAGGATACTCCCAACGAAAAAGAGCGTTAACGACGCCGGAGGGATTTCGAATTTTCCGATGTGACGATCCATCGTTGTAGCTTGTGACACGGAAAATGTTGTCATTTGGGCATAGACAGTCCAAAACATAATTGTCGTAGCCCATGTTGGTAACATTCGAACTACTAATTTTACCTCTTCAACATCAGTTAAAGTAGATAAATTCCATTTATTTACCACGGTAAATCCAGCAGATTCAAGGTCATTTACCTTAATAGCAGCCTTGTCCAAGAAACTGTAGAGAATAATAAAAACAAAATTCATGGTCAAAATCTTGGTCCACAATATAATTGTAATTTAATGAGGACATTATTGTTTAAAATAAGGAAAAAAATTGGAGAAAATTAATTTTTTTTTTATTATTGTAGTCCACTTCTTTTTGTTTAAATAAATATATATATTTATGTTTGTTGCTAGATTTAAAACTTGACAAGTTGTATGGGTGACAGACTGGCTGAGAGTCTCGTGATATTGGTTTTCTTTAGTTAAAGACAAAGTATTCACTGAATCTCTAAATTAAAATAATAAAATATTTCTTTCTATTTGAGATGAGAAAATACTATATTTATGTATAATTTTATCTGACATATGACGTTGTATTTGTACGAGAACTATACTATATTTAAACAGTTAAGTTTCGAAGTTTATCCATTTGTCTTGATCTACCCCCATCCCCACCCCAACTGTCTCCGAATAATAATAATAATATATTCAATGTAAATTTATAAAGATAGAGTATACACAAAACTTAAAGAAATCTTATGATAATAGAAACGAAGGAAAAACTATATGAGAAAAAAAAAAGATTTATAGGAAGAAGTTTCAAAATTTTCTTCAAGGACAAATCACTATCAAGGAAAAGTTAGTGATAGAACTATTCACCTTTTTTTGGTTTTTAATCATTTAAAAGGTGTATGATTACTACCTTTTAATTGAATGGTAAGAAAAAAAATTATATCATAAAAAGAAAGTAAAAAGGGAGTATATTAGTCATTAAAAGTGCGCTCGTGTTAGTATATAAAGTAACAGTAATTAATATTAACAACCACAAATCTATAGGCAATAAGTGAGGAAGGCTATACTTTAATTTCCACACATATGAAAAAAGAGAAAAAAGTAAGTAATTAGTATACTCCAAATTCCTTGGGGTGGTGGGGGATAGGCTGCTTTATATTCAATCATATACTATTATAAGTCAACTTGCAAAAATATTATTAAAATGTTGAATATCTTGCTCATATATGCTAAAACATTTCGATAAATGAAATTTTTGAGTTGATTTGATTGGAGATATTTTGATTAATTGTTTGATGGTGGTGGTTACCTATCAAAGATTTGGCCTACCATTGGGATAAGTTCAAAGAACTTGAAAATAATAATAAATGCAACTAATGCAAGCCAATCAGAAATTAAGATAACTTGCACACAACAAGTTCATTTTTCCAATTGTTGGTATATTTTTTCCCTTGATCTAGAGAATTGTCAGGACATTGCACATGATTTAAACTTTAAAAATCATCATTTTTCTTTCTAAAAATCTATAGAACTCATCATTTCCTACTTCTCGTTCGATATAAATTTTAGAGCCCGATTAATTTGAATAGGGGTGGAACGTATACTGATCACTAGAAATAATATTTTTTAAGGGGAGTTATTAAAAAAATTCAAGTTATATATACTAACAATATGACGTGGAAAAAAAAGACGAAAACTCACCGGTACTCTTTGCTGTGTGGCAACCTTTGTTTAGCTTTTTTGTTTCCATCACCAGGAATATCATCAATATTGAAAAGAAGTGAAGGATCAGAAGGTAGTTCCAAATGTTTTTTCCTCAAAGCAGCCACAAAAACCGAAGCGATTTGTGTCAATGGACTCCCCACAAGTTTCTTAAACCGATATTTTCTAGTTCCCGATAGAAAAATCACCAAACCGATAACGATAGCACAAGCACAAATTCCATAACCCCATTCTCTTCCCAAATTATCTTGAATATACACTAATATTGTCACTGCACCTAGTGATCCCACGTTGATAAAGAAAAAGAACCAATTGAAGAATTTTATCATTTGTCCTCTTTCTTTTTTGTCCGTTTCATCAAATTGGTCCGACCCGAACCCGGACACGCTGGATTTTAACCCCCCGGTCCCGAGTGCGGTCATGTATAGGGCGATGTATAGGACCATGAGTTGTTTGCCACTTGCGGGGATGCATGTTGAACTACCTGGCTCACACTTTGGTGGTCGGAGGCTTGGAATTATAGTCGAGATGGTCAAGATAGTAACACCCTATAAAGAAAATAAACACACGAAATAGTCAGAAGATTCAACATCTACTGAAAATAAAAGAAAAAATTAAGTGTCCCCAACCTCCTATCGG
>JAJOOO010011760.1:0-40456 GCA_029582685.1 Solanum piurae | reverse complement strand
CCCCCCCCCCCCCCCCCCCCCCCCCCCCCCCCCCCCCCCCCCCCCCCCCCCCCCCCCCCCCCCCCCCCCCCCCCCCCCCCCCCCCCCCCCCCCCCCCCCCCCCAAGGTCCATGTCTATAAAGCCATCTGTTACTCAACTTTGCCAGTGATGTATGATTTCTCTTTAAAGGTAAGGTCGTGAATATCCTACCTAATACAACATATCCCTCCAATATACATACATTTTCAATTGCCTTCCAAATAATGTGAGGAAATTTAATTCTGAGATTTTGTCAAGTTTTTCTCCTAACTTTATTTTCATAAATTTGAAGCTCAAATGTTCTTCTCTTTTGCATCTTCTGGATGTTTTCACTGAAACTTTTTACTTTGTCAAAATAATAATAAAAATACTATTTCCCATCAATCTCTCAAACAACTAATCACTTATCTAGATTTCACAGGTTAGATGCCCCGAAACCAAATTTTCCCTTTGTAATTAGAAAAGTAATAACTGAGGCACCATTTTCATTTAACATACACAGGTAAAAAAAGCTGCAACAATTTTCCAAAAGAAGTTACATTCTCGATTGGATCACAACGAGAAATGAAAATCATCACGATAACAAAATGATAAATCACAAGTAAATTAAAACCAATCTCAACAAAGATTCAAACATAAAGAAAAATATCTGCATTTGATCATACCTCACTAATAATTGAAATGGTGAAAACCAAGAAGCAAAATTCAGATAAGCATAAATTCAAACATGTATGGGCAAAACTCAATTGTTTCTGTAGTTCAATCCCATCAAGTGCCAAAAAAGGGGGGAAAGAAAGATTCGCAAGGTGTACACCAAATTCTTTTAATACCCATACAACTTATGGAATCAATATCAAACTCAAATAAAAATTTAAACAGAAAAACAACCTTAAAGAATGGAAAAGAAAGGGAGATTTAGAACATGCCTCCAGAACATAGGTGAACTGTTATGAATGGCATACAAAGGTTGGATAGTTTGTTCACTTTAATAGTGTGTAAAAACAAACTGGGTGAAAATGTACGATGATAGTGTAGTTGTGATGATGAGTGAGATTTGAATACGAGGAAAATGACGATAATAACCCCCACACATTGGCAGGTGCCGGCTGTCAAACTGTAATCTGATTGAGAGCATCCAAATGTAAGTGCCATCATATCTACACCAACTGTAACTTAATTCTGGTCAACAGTTTTAAATTTGTTTAGCTTACTATGAGAATAGTTAAAAGTACCATCTTTTCTACATGTTTTAGACAAATGAAAAAGAATTTCTTTTTCTTCCTATATAGAAAATATTTGTATTAAAATTTTTCTTTAAGAAGGTGAACTAATGCTACAGATTATTATTTTTCTTAACTCTTATCAGGATTTTGAATAGAAAGAAAATAATTCTTAGTATACATTTTCATAATCACTCTTCACTTTATTATTTAGGTTTTTGGGAAAAAACATACACGCTTTTGTTTACTCTAAAAAAGTCGAATTTGTGACGAGGTTAAGGTCATGCAGATTGATTGACTAGTAAAATAGAGATTAAGTAAATACATAGTTTTGAAAGCGTGTAAAGAACAACAATTTAATTAAATTAGCGAACAAATCTGTAAAATCAAAAGTGTTGTTGCTCCAGCTGTAGTTCATGTTGCAACTTTGAGTGTTGATTCCGGAATCGAAGGTTTCAGTTTGAATGTTTTCTTTGAGTTTGCCTTAAATGAGAAAAGGGTGAAAGAAAGCTTAAGGCTGAGAAAATATCAATATAACCCCTTGTACTGTAAGAATTTCAACCCATTTGCAAGAGAATAGTTCGGCAATTTATAGGCAATAAGTAGAGTACATCAACCAATGAAATTGCTCCACTTGGGCCTCATAGTACACCGTCCAATAGAAACGCTACATTTGGGCATTATACTATTATGGATCATCTGTAATCCTACCATGATTTGCAAGATTATGTATGGACTAGCTAACATGTCTATCACTTCTTTCTTCTAACATGATTTCAAGGGATATTTCCGACCCGAAAACCTAAAGGCTTTCTATTACACTAGCAAAAGGCCATTAGCAAATTCAAAAAGTTCTTAGACACAAGCGGCTTTCAAAATTGGCTACCGTGGTTGAGGAGCACATGGTGGCCTCCAAATCTATGCCGCAAATGACATGAAAAAGTAATCATGCCTCACTCATTAATCAGGGTGAAGAATCACTCATTTCTACCTCAATGGCTGGAACAACGAAACTCATAGTTGTGGAACATCAATGGTGATGCAATTGGTTTCTGACAATTTTCCTCTTTCAAGGTCATCACCCTCTCCGGTCACAACACTCGGACAGTTGGTTGATTGTTTAAGGAAACTGATAATGTAGAATTGGTTGGATATCGTTTCCATCTACCTTTTTGTAACACCTTGAAAGTGTAAAAGGTAACTTGGAAAGATAAAAGTAGTTGGTGTTGCAGAGTTGGACGAGTCAATGTACAAGTCGTGTGATATTCTACGGCTCGTAAATGGTAATCGTGGTCAGTGCCTTTAAAGTTTGTAAAATGTTAAGTCTCAGATCAAATCATACAATCCACCAGTAAGGCTCATGGATGGATTGACGATCCGTAGTTGGTCTCCTAGTTGTAGCCTTCAGAAACATGGAATTTCAGTACTATGTTCTACGAAGGTTCCATACGGACCGTTGAAGGAAATATTGTTCATACAAATGACTAGTGGTTTCAAGACTCTTGTTCTACGAGGAGGCTACACGGACAATACAAGAGATGACGGATCATGGAAGAGGGTACGAACTGTAGATGGGGTCCGTATAGTGTGTTCGGTAGTTAATTCTTAGAGTTATTTGGGTATTTTCCTACCCTTTTAATTCCTATACTACGTAATTTTGGGCATATTTTGGAGACCTATAGCTGATTCTAAGATCCAAATCCCAACCAACTCACTCTCATTGTCTCAAACTCCAATTTTCTCTCAAGTCTTCCTCTCCAAGCAAGCAGGGGTTTCAAGCATTCCAAGCCTCCATTGAAGACTTACATTAGGGCTTTGATCAATGTATGTGGTAAATTCATCACTGGGTTCCTCTTCACCCCTTGAGTTCCAAAGAAACCTAAATTCTACTTTATGATTCTTAACCAATTCTAGGGTTTTCATGATTCTTCCCTGGATTCAATTGATTTCAAGTTTATTCATTATGATTGATATTATTACGCATGATTTGATTATATTTCAATATTTTCAAGGATATTTTCATGAGCCCATGTCATGCAAGTATTTTAAGATATGATTCAAGCTATGTTGATTTGCATGCATTATGATATGAAAGATTTTATGAATAAAGGATGTTTTTGGATAAATCATCAATCATTTTTTTATGAAAATTGAGGCTTCGAATTGAAGTACATCCTTTATGAAACAATTACATGATTTAGATACTTCCGATTGAAGTAATTCTTACTATGAAAAGACTATCATGATTTAGATGCTTTCAATTAATGTGTCTCTTATGAATATGTTATAAAAATAATAATTTTAAAGGAGTTATTCTTATGATTATATATGAATGATTTGATATTACTAGATTGTTACCATTTCAAAGATTATGAATATGAATATGAATATGATTATGCATGTTTCCCGTTGAGAGTTTACTTAGCATCGAGTTAGACTAGTGGTGATTACCAGGTCCCAAAACTACGTGCCCCCGTAAAATATGTCCCAATTGGACAATCGCTAGTGGATCCGACTAAGATCATGATTATGGTTCTTACCTTGGCAAGTAGGGCACTCTCTTTCCTGTGTGGGAGTAGTACGCTAAACTACATGTATAACTCACATGGTTTCTGTCGGTTAACGACAACTCCCACAAAGATTTATGACTTCCTCAAAGACTTATGTTATGATTATTATTTAAAGAAGAGTGCATGACCTTGTACTATGTTTTATGAAATCATATTATCATATTTATGTTATGTTTACTTGGTTATTACATTATCATGTTTTCAGACCCATCATGCTATCATGTTATACTCATGCACCGTTCCCCATATTCAGTACATTCTGAGTGCTGACCACATACATTTCTTGTTCCTATATTGTTTTATAATATACATTCTGACGCACATTGTAACACCCCAGATTCGAGAAAGAATAAATTTCAGATTTTCAGAAGTTGCAGGTGCCACCGATGGAGGCCACCTACAGACCATAGGTTGAACCACGGACCATAGGTGGGGTCCATGGTGGGCCGCCTAAACTCCTCCCTCAGAACCCTCAGAATTATCACCCAAGTCTCGACCAACGGCAGGACCTACGGACCGTAGGTTAGACCATGGTCCATGGTCCAGGCCGGTGGATCAGACCCCTAGCCTTCAGCCTTTAGACACTAAACGACGACTGACAGTACGGACCGTCTGTCGGTCTGGTCCGTCTCACCCAGTTGACTTTTAGTGTAGGGGTAGTTGGGTCTTTTCCTAATTATTTTATCCCTAAACTACTTCGTTTTGGTCAGTTTTAGCCAATTATTCTAGTCAGATTTTACCCTAAACCATTATTATCTAGAATTCACCAAGATTAGAACGAAAAAGAGGAGGAAGAGGTGACCCAAAACCCTTCAAGAACGCAACAAGTTTTCTTCAGTTCCTGCTCCAAAATCTAAAGATTTCTCTGTGAAATTCGTCACTAGGTATGTGGGGTTTCACTGGTGGATTCCTTTCATCCACTAGGTACCTAGAATTCAGTCAAATTCTTGATTCACTATATCTTACTTAGACCTAGGGTTTCTAAAACCTTATATAGTAGTTGTGATTTAGTTGTTAGAGTATTCCTAATCAGATTATCATGTTTTCATGGAATCATTGCTTAGTCCTTTGCATGAAACTCAGAACCATAGATGTGTAGATTCTCTTAGTTCATGAATTACACATGCTAGGTCAGTTAAACAGTTATACATGCTTTCACTTTCGAATGTCACATTATCAGTATATATAATTGTTACATTCTCAGATTTGCATGTCAGTATTTTGAGCTATTATGTATTGCAGTATTTCATTCATAATGTATGATATACATATTCAGTTGGGAGTAGGCTTAGCACCGAGTGGACTAGGTTTTCAGCGTACCCTTATAGTCCCAGAACTACGTGCCCCCGTAGGTTAAGTCCCCTCTGTGGGCTTCAATTTTAGTGATCACACCAATCATACCTTTATACCCCTGGCAAGGTATATCGGCCCTTCGATAGGGTATATGCATCTGACACCACGGTTAGCTCACGATGTGGTTATGTCGGTTACTAGTAGCTTCCACGGTCATACTCTAGTGCATTTGACCAGGTTTACAGTTATATTTCAGTATTCAGTCTCAGCATCTTATGTACTTGGTCATTGCATTCAGTTTAGTTCTTTTCAGTATATCTCAGTATTTCCATTATGTTCAGATTATGTCATTGCTCAGTATGCTTTGTTCAGTTTCTATGTTTTGTTCAGCTTATATCCATCTTGTATGCTCAGTACTTTCCAAGTAGTGAGGCATACTCTGCGCTACATCCTTTCATGATGTAGGTTCAGGTTCTCAGCATCTAGATCATGCATAGATCGGTTCCTGATCCACATTCCGCAGCTTCAGTGGTGAGGCCTCATACTTCAAGGACAATAGACATGTTTTCTGATTTAGTCTTACATTTCAGTTTCAGTTTTGTTAGGGTTAGCTGGGGACATGTCCTAGTAACTCTAGTCAATTAGAGGCTTTTTCAGACATAGTTTAGATTCAGCTTTAGTTTTTGAGTGATTTCTCAGTATCACTAAACTCTTAGAATTTTATATATATTCAGACCAGTATTGGGTATTCCCCATCATTCATTTATCTCATGATTTAGCTTCCATATTAGTTCATTTTTCATAGATATATTTTGTTTGCTTATGATATGCCAGCTCAGGGCTAGCTTGGGGTCACTCGTGATCCTAGGTCCCGTGTTTACGTCCAGGGGTAGCCTCGGGATGTGACACACATTACTCAGTCCGCGGTTAGCATTGGATCCTATCAACTTGATCAAACTTTGTGAGTCTTCATGGTTTGGGGACATGACCACACTTATGCTTCGTGTCATTTAAGATTTATTTTCGTTTTCAGATTATTCAAGTGAGCTAGGGCTTGTCCTAGTCACTCTTATGTAGTAAAGTCTTCTTGTCAAACACAGTATTTCGCATTATGGTCTTTGTACTCTAATTCAGTTTTATGATGATATTTCATTCGAGACTTTGATTCCGCTTATTTCTTTATCTCAGTTATGTATGCTTTCTTAGTGTCATGTTATGCCATATGGTTCGCTTGGAGTCTCTTGAGATTCTAAGTACCATGTCATGTCTAGAAAATAATCTTGGGTAGTAACACTTTTTCTCCAACCAACAATAAATTTGGGTAAATGAGATAAATGCCTCACTATCATCTTATATTGCTCCTCAAAAGCCGACCTTATCCTTTTTTGCTACAATTGCTCGGACCCCACCTCCGATGCAAAATCTTACTAAACTTTCAAGCCCTCTGTTTCTAGATACAGGCTAGCAAAACCCTTCCCTGCTCTGGTGAAACATCTAAACAAAAAATGAATTATCACCTTTGGTCAGTTTATGAAAGGGCTCACATGTTTTTAGGATCGAACGCGGTGGCCAATTATTTAAAATCATTGATTACCAAAGAAATATCTAGGAAAGATGGACGAGGTTTACCTTGCGTGCTTCGTTTAGTGCAGCTACTCAAGCTTGCACTCAAGTAAATACATGTCCCAACCATTTTCAATTCATTTAATTCCTTCACTTTTATCATACACTAACATTTGAGTTTTTTTATCATGGTAATGTTTTGATTTAAGAAAGGGATTTGAAGGATGTTACAGGAAAAATTTGAGCTGAAGTTAATAAAGAAGTTGTCGTTAAGGGATGTCAATTTTGCTCAAGGGGAACCAGTTGTTTAAGTTCAGAGGTGGCTGAACTCAAAAAAAAATGATGGTAGAAAAAGCAGAAGCCCTTGAAACCAGTGTAACACTCTGCTAGTGAAAGATCTAGAATTATAAAGAACCATTTTTTGGAAATAATGAAAATCTGAAATTTGGCAACTTATGTTAAGTATGAGTTTTGGGTCAACTTCAAACGACCATAACTCTTAGTACAGGATGAGTTAGGTGGCCTACAAGATATCCAATGAAAGGTCTTTGAATTAGCTTTCCAACTCCACCAAGTTTGCTAATTTTCTAGTTTGTATGAGGGAGATATTTCCATTTGAAGTCAGGCTGTGTAGATAAGAAAAGTTACCCGGATTTAAGAGGGGCATTTTGGTCTATTACTTACCCAAATAAGTTATTTCGTTTTTAGTAATTAATTAGGGGTCTAAACTGATTTGGTTCAGTTTATGCACTCAAATTTCATGCTAGGGTTTTTAGAGAAAGAACTCAAGAGGAGAAAGTGAGAGAAAAGGTCAAGATTCGTCAAGTTCTTGCGATTTTGGTTGCGGATTTTGCCAAGAATTCGATCCCAAGAGATATGTGAGTTCACATAGCATATGGTTCTTTCACCCACATGTCAATCATGTTGATTTCAGAGTATTTTTGTCCTAAAAAGTTGAGAATTTGATGTTCCTGAATTGTGTTCTTGAAATTGCCTTCATTCTTGATATTGGATGGAATTGATGAGTTTCTTGAGATAGTCTTATCGATTTTAAGAGTTGTTTTGAGTTAGATTCTTGGGTACATGTATTGGGTAACAAAATCTAAAGAGAAATTGATAAAAAGAATCGAATCTAGTGAAATTAAGGTCAGAAAATGAGTTGAAAAATTCATCGGGAACACCTGGTGAAAAGCTAGTGCGGTGCGCCCCAGATGCGCCAGAGGGGCTGGGGAGGCGCACCAGCAGTGTGCCAAAATGTACTCTCTGAACTTTAGGGGTTGGCGCCCTGCGCCAGCAATGCGTTCGGGACATCTACCCCCACCCATTTTTCATCGTTTATCCCGTCTGAGTCCTTCTATTGATTCTAACTACTCTAAATGACTTATAAATGTCTAGAAATCATCCATAAACATGAATCATAACCTTGAATCTATAAATTCAAATTCAAGGAAAGTTAAGAGCCAAGTCTAGAGAGTTCTTAGAGTCGTTCCAAAAGACTCTTACAAATGTTTTTAATCTTGTTTTAAGACTTGAGCATTGAGTTGAGTAAGAGTAAAAGTGAAGTTCATTTTCTTTAAAAGATTATATGGGAACTAAGTATTCCCAAAGAGTAAATGTTTTCACATTTAAACAAGAGAGGAAACATTGATTTCAAAGAGAGCTTTTGAGATAGTTTTTGAGTAATACTCTCAAACCACAGAGAAAGAGTTATGTTTTTAAACATATGAGCTGGGTATATTTTGGGAGTAGTATTGAGCACTGATATGAGGAAGAGTTCATAATAACTCAAGTCTCCATAAACCATGTAGCCAACGTGGGTAGAAAGAATCATACTTTTTAGATGATTCTTTAATGATTTTAAGCATAGCTTAGTGGATCCACTTAGTTGAGGTGTTCTATATCCCAACAAGTTATAGGACAGTTCTGGCAGCGTGGGCGAGACGATGTATCATCACGTAGCTCATAGTGATGGTTGTCGGTTAGAGAATCTCCCAAATAGAGTTTATTTTTGTGTTCTTATATACAACTGAGATATTATTGTATTTTCCAATACTTTAAGATGTTATCTACTATTTTAAATGCTTTATATAAACTACATCTTTACTATTGTTTATTCCTGCATTGAGTTGAGTATCCATGAGTTGAGTAAAGTTGAAGTAAGAGTTTTTTTCAGATTTCAGTTCAAGCTTATGTGTTGTCAGATTTCCCCTCATATACTCGTACATATGTACTGACGCCATTTGGTCTACATCATTTCATGATGTAGATACAGGTAAATAGGATTAGCATACAACGCTTCGTTGATCTAGTTGAGCATTTCAGGGTCATTTGGTGAGCCTCTTTGCTTTCTGGAGGATCCCTTTTTATTGCTTTGTTATTTCAGTTGTTAGGATGATCGGGGGTCTTGTCCCGACATCCCTCATAGTATTAGAGACTTCATAGACATTATTAGTTCACTAGTCTTATTCATTTCAGTTGTTTTGTTATAAGATTTGAGTTGCGTTATTGGCCAGTGAATGTTCCTTTATAACATTCTAAATTATTTCATGAGCTTATCTTGGTTGAGTGAAGTCCTCCGCTGAGTAGTAAGCCAGGCCAAGGGTTCACTTGGGGCCAGAAATGGTCCTCGAGTGTCAATCCTGCCTAAGGTGTAGGCTCGGGGTGTGACAAATATGGTATCAGAGCACAGAGTTCAAGAGTACTAGAGTGTCTACGAAGATGTGTCTGTAGAGTCCTAGTTATCGGTGTGAAGCGCGCCACATCTATAATTAGAAGGCTAGAACATTTAGGAACTATCTCACTTCTTTCATATATTTTTTGTGCGATAGAGTTTATCTTTATAAAAGTTTCATGCTAATTCTTGCTTGCACGTATATTTTCAGAAAATGCCTCCACGAAGCTGTCAGAGGTCGTCCCGCTAGGAGGAATGTTGAACCACAGGATCAAGAGGTACCCAATGCACCAAAAGTGCAACCCCAGGGAGAGGTCACTAACGCTCAGTTTCAAGAAGCTATCAGGATGTTGAGTCAAGATGTGACCAATCAAGTTGGCTAACAAAGAGGGGTTCGACAGGATATGGCTGATACGTCTAGAATCCATGAGTTCCTAAGGATGAATCCTCCAAGCTTCACTGGTTCAAGTGTCACTGAGGATTCGGAAAACTTTGTTAAAGAGCTTCAAAAAAATTTCAAGATTATGCATGTTACTGATGCTGAGAGGGTGGAACTAGCTGCATACCAATTGAAGGGTGTCTCTAGAATCTGGTTTGATCAATGGAAGAAGAATAGAGTTGAGGGTGCACCACTTGTGAGTTGTGCTATGTTTGAGGAGGCCTTCTTGGGGCGTTTCTTTCCCGTGAACTGAGAGAAGCAAAGGTATGAGAATTTCTCACTCTTAAGCAGGAATCTACGAGTGTTCACGAGTACAGTCTTAAGTTCACCCAACTTTCCCGCTATGCTTCGGAGATGGTTGCTGACATGAGGAGCAGGATGAGAGGTTTGGAATCCATTGGTAGAGAGGTTAGAAAAAGGCTTCTAGGTTAGCAGAAGAGGTACTTATCCAAAGGGGGAAAGAAGTGTTAATTAAGAGCACGTTGTCAAGCATTCCTACATACTTCTTGTCCTTGTTACAAGTGTTAGTATCACCAATAGAGAAGTTGGAAAAAATGCAGGGAGATTTTGTATAGAATGACTCCAGAGGGGAAAATAAGTTTTATTTGGTAAACTAGAAGTCAGTTACCACACAAAAAATTTGGGTGGTCTTGGAATAAAAGATCTTGGGGTCTCTAATAAGGGACTTTGAGGAAAGTGGTTATGGAGATTTTGGTAGAGGTTAATGTTTTTTAGAAAGAGAAGTATGCGGGGAAGTACGAGGCTATAGAGGGGGGAGGGGGGTAGAGGACAAAAATTGCAGCACTTCCCAAAGGTTGTGGGTTATGGAGAAATTTTTTGAAGGGGTGGGAAGAGTTCAATGAGAATAATTTATTTTCGAGTGGGGAAGGGATTATGGTTAGTTTTGGGGATCATAGGTGGTGTGGAAACAATATTTTGGGTCTCTCTTTCCCTATCATGTATAGGAGTTCTTACCATGAAGGATATTGATCATAAAATTATGGAATAAATAAGGGAGAGAAGTGTTTTGGGATTTGAGGTTTAGAAGAAACTCACAAAATTGGGAAGTTGGAGAATTTCAGAACATGGTTTGTTTGCTCCACCAACAAAAAATTACTATGAGTTGTCCGGATGTTTAGAACAAATTACTTGAGAAATAACCTTTTTTCCCCTTATTTCCTTTTGGTGTACCCATAAATTTACTTTTTGTATAGATGATTGGGTGCCTTTTGTAGAAAATCATGTATTTTTATAAGATATTCTACTTTTTGTATACATTTTTGTATATGGGTTCGGAAATGCTTTTGTTAATAATATTCTTACTTCATCTAAAAGAAAATGATAAACTTTTCATCAGAGAGGAGGATGTGTTGCAATATGGACACTGCAGGTGCTGAGGAAGGTGTGCCTTTCCTCTTGGCTAGCGCCTAGCAGTTACAGGGGTGATTTTAAAAGCAAAAAACTATAAGAATAAGAAGGTTGTATGTGCCATCTGGTGTTACATGTATAAGGAGGAAGGTTAAGAAGTGTATCATCTTCTTATTCATTGCCTTTACCATGAGATTTTGGTGGGACATGCTTTGGTGGTTTAGAACTTCTTGGGCAATGCCAAAAATTGTGAAAAAGTTGTGATGTTTTTTTAAAGAAGAAAAAAAAGATGGAGAAGACATAAGGCATGGAATTTGGTCCCTGTTGCAGTGATGTAGGCTATTTGGAAAGAGAAAAATTGGAGAGCTTTTGAGAGGTAGAATCGAGTTTTTCTAAAGGAAGGAATAGCCTCCGATCACTTATTTTATTTTGTTGCACCCATAAAGTTCATTGTTGTATAAAATAATGGGTGGATCTTGTAGAGAATCAAATTTTGTAGACTTTTTTACATTTTAATATTTTTTTTGTATATGGCCAGCTCGCCCATGTTTATGAATGAATAGTTCTACGGCTTTCTTAGATTTTGTTAGAACTTTAACTCTAGACTATCCATAGTCAATTTTAAGTCTTCTTTAGGTTTTTTGATTTTGTGACTAGCTACCGAGTCTTAACCTTTATCATGAAATGGAACTAGCATATCTACTTTTGTACTCTTTGCATCTTCTTGATTTCGGTTACGAAACAACTTAATTCATTAAAAAAAATATGACATAATTGAACAGGCCAAAATCTCTCCATAAATGAGGACACTCTACTTTGGATGAAGACAAGAAAGGTAAATGTATTGTGAAATAAGCCTACAAATATTTTGACAATTCAGTACCAATATTTGAATCATGGCTTTGGAAGATTATCAATAAATTCAAGATACCTCACAAGGTGGCATTTTTAACCTAATTAGTGGCTAAGCACTCTGTTCTAACACAGGATAATCTAGTGAAAAAGGGCAGTCAGTTATGTTCTACGTGTTTTTTTGTGAAACTGGAACAGAGACAATAAATCATCTTTTCTTACATTGTAAAGTGATTGAACAACTTTAGCAAATCTTCATCAAATTGAGGGGTATCAGGTGGTCTATGCCAAGAAGTAAATCAGAAGTTCTAGCATGATGGAATAGAAATGGCAACCTATGAGGACACAAGGAGAGATGAGAGATTGTCTCTGTTTGCATCTAGTGGAAAAAATGGAAGGAGAGAAATCAAAGGTGTTTTGAAGATATTTCCAGATGTTGAAAATGAACTGCTTGGTGATTTTCTATTTTTTGGTGTATCCATGAACTTTCTAAGGAGATAGAGGACATTACACATGTTTAGACAGTTTATAGGTGGTAGGTTTTGTTTCCTTTATTACTGTTGTAATAACTATTGAAATACACTATTGGTTAGGTGTATTTCTTGTTTATAATAGATGTTAACCAGTTCAAAAAAAATCTTAGGTGAGAACTAGGATTTCTACTACTTCTTCTTTGTTTTTGAGAAAGAGGACAAATGAGCTATATGAGAGTTTTAGAGTCATACATTGTACGGAAAAAAAGAGGTGAAGGTAGACCAAAGAAATATTAGAGATATGTGATTAGACAGGACATGTCGCAGTTGCAGCTTACTGAGGACATGACCTTAGATAGAAAGGTGAGAAGGACAAGAATTAGGGTAGAAGGTTAGTAGGTAGAAGTGTGTCTATACTGGTAGGCAAGAGTGCTTTGTCTTATTTCCTTTACTAGTATTCGTAGGACTACTCTTGTAGTTTGTTGTTTAACGATTTCTTTTACAATCGATTAGTTCGTGTAGTTTGTTTGTAGTATTATTTTGTTGTAGTACTATTTTGTTACTATCTATTGTCTCTTGTGCTTCCGTTATGTTTCTTTGCTAGAGTGATTTTGTCCTAAGCTGGGGTTCTATCGAAATCACTCTCTCTACCTCACCTCTGAGGTAGAGTTGCCTACGTACACTCTACCCTCCCTAGACACCACTGTGTGAGACTATACTGGTTATGTTGTTGTTGTTGTTTTTGTTATTGTACATTGTATGAAAAATTGTCAAAATGACCTGCCCTATTTGAAAAGAGAAAAGGCTCACAACAGTCCACTATTATTTGAACTTAGGCTCAATATAGTTACCTAGTACCTGTTGTTGGTGGGAGGTTGTAAGTATCTCATGGAATATGTTGAGGTGTGCTAAAACTGGCCCAGACACCATGGTCATAAAAAATCCCTTTTCTTTGAAAAATTGAAGCACTTTCGGTCATAACCCTAACTATAGTGAATTTTATCAGAGACTAAACTTCATGTGCTACTTACACATTTCTAATCCTAATCTCTAACTTCATTGTTCTCATTTTTCTTAACTCAGACCACCTGTAGGCAAACATATACATATACATATACATATAGAACTAAAGATATGTGGTAGTTTTGTTGGTAACTTCTTTTGTTCTCTTTCCTTAAATTGTTTGTTTCCTTACTGAACTTCTCGAAGGGCAAGACCTGTGTACGAAGGAATTTTCTTTTGAATTGCCTAGACATTTGTTGACAATATTAGGTTTTGATAGTCCTTGGGATTTTAGATGTTTAACAGGGTCTTCCTAGTCTTTAATAACAACTACTAGTTTCTCACCTATAATTACTTCAAGTTAAGTACTTAGTGTGTAAATATGATTTTGGCTGAATGATTGGAAGTTCAGTATACCGGGAAGGCTTGTGTCACGCCCCGAGTCTTCACCCTGGACGTGACCGACACTCAAGAACCATTGTTGGTCCCTAAGAGAACCCTCATCCTAGTTGACTACAAGCGAAAGACTAACTTAAACAGGCAAAAGCTTAAAACTGAATGAAATTCATGAAACTCAAATACAAAGCTTTAACTGAAATGATTTACTCTGAATATAAATAGAATATTCAAATAGCCAACAATAGACAACTCAAGTCTTTAATACATTTAATAAGATAAATAAAACAGACTTCTTAAACTCTACTGTCTATCTATGAAGCCTCTAACTGACAAAGATGGAAGTTGGGACAAGACCCACCACATCCTAACAACTGATATAACAGGAAGTACAAGTGGAACCTTCTGAAAGAAAGGAGGCTCACCATAGCTAACTCGAACTGCATGTGGTATCAACAAAGTGTCTGTTGATGATCATGAGTACTTGTATATGCATCATGAAATGATGCAGGACAAATGGCTCTGTACATGGAATGTACGAGCATGTAAGGGGAATTCTAAAGCATAAACATATGCTTGAACTGATGGAAAATAAACATACTTACCTCTTCTCAACTCACTCAACTTAACTCAACTCAGCTCAACTCAAAGAAACATGGTTCAACTCAACTCAAGGAATACTCAAGGATACTCAAACCTACTCAAACTTACTCAACTCAGAAGTAGTCAAGGTAAGATACTCAACTCAGAAATAAGGTTCTCAACTCAGTGAAATGAGGCTCAACTCAACAATAAGATATTCAACTCAGTGAAATAATGCTCAACTCAACAATAAGATACTCGACTCTAGTTCTCAACTCTGGATACTCAACTCTATATACTTAAATCTGGATAAAGCAACAATACACATGCATTATATGGAAAGCTTTTAAAATAGTAGAAAGCAACTCAATGTATTGAAAAATACAATAGTAACTCAGTTTGTATGCAAGGATACAAGATAAACTCTGCTTGTATATGAAAATACAAGGTAAAATTTGTGTATATAAAAATACAAAATATCTCTATGGGAGTTTCTCTAACCGACAACCATTACTATGAGCTATGTGATGATACAGCGTCTCGCCCACGCTGTCAGAACTGTCCTATACTTTGCCAGGATATAAGACCTCTCAACTAAGTGGATCCACTAGTCTATTCTAAAAATCATTAAGGAATCATCTAAAAAGTATGACCCTTTCTACCCACATTGGCTACATGGTTTATGGAGACTTGAGTTATCTGAACTCGTTCCCATATCGGTGCTCAATACTACTCCTAAAAATATACTCAACTCATATGTTTAAAAACATAACTCTTTCTGTGGTTTGAGATTATTACTCAAAATATTTCTCTAAAAAGAGATGTTACTCAAACTGCTCAAAACTCCTTTGGAAATCTTAGTTTCCTCCTCTTTTAAATATATAAACATTTACTCTTGGGAATACTTAGTTCCCATATATCATTTTAAAGAAACTGAACTCAACTCTTTTCTTTCTCAAAAACATTTCAAAATCATATTATAATATGATCATTAATTACTCGGGAAGTCATACTGCATGAACATTGATGGTATAACTAGATACCATATTGCTCATACATTGATGGCATACTCGATTGTCATACTAATCATGTTTTAGAAAACTGTTTTCTCAAAACTCATCTTTACTTTCTCAAAACTCAGTTTAAGAACTCAAGGGTTGGCTTTAAAAAGCTTTTTAAAATTTATAACTCAAATAATAGGGTTCATGTGGAATTATGAACATGAACGACTCAACTCGGGAATTTTAATAGCAATAAAGAACCTCAGTACTCAGAACTCAAGACTCAATGATACTACTCATCTCTAGACTGCTCGACTCATAGGGTTCATGCGGAATTATGGGCATGAACAACTCAACTCAAGTGCTTCATGGGTAACATGTAGTAGTCCCATGGTTGGAAATATAATCTCAAAGGGATTAGGAACTCAATACTCAAGACTTAGAGCTTGAAGATACTACTTCTCTCAAAGGTGTTCAATTTATGAATTTCATACGGAATTTATAGGCATGAACGACTCGACTCGAGGGTCTAAATAACAATATGGAACTCAGGTATACAACTCTTCTCATTCTCATATTCAAAACGTAGTTCAAATCGATATTTGATCTCAAAGGCTTCACAATTGAACTCAAAGACTTTCTTGAACTCTACTCTTAACTCTCTTTTGAACTTGAATTATGAATTCAAGAGTTATGATTCATGATATGAAGGATCTCGGGATGATAATGTAGATTCATTAATACACTCTCCTCATTCTCATACTCACTTGCTTGAGTCTTGAAACAAGTTATTAGAAATTGTAGAAGAATCCTCAAAAATACTCAAAGGGACTTTCTCAAAAATGTTCGAAAGAACTCTCAAGACTTAACTCTTAGCTCTGCCTCGAATTTGAATTATCAATTCAAGGTTATGATTTTTTATAGGAAATATATCGTGATGATTAAAAGTATTTTAATTAGTTAATCATGAGAAACGGTTGAAAAACACTGTCTAGGGAGCAAGTCTGTGATGCGGAGATGAATTATAATGTTTGGCCGGAATAATTTTTGAAATAGTGGTGTCCGCGTTCTCTCCGCAACGCGGACATGGTACCTGTTTCTGTTTGACTTTTTCTTCCTCATTTTCTAACCCCAATTTGCCTATATGATATTCTTTTTCTCAAGTTCTTTATAGATTCAGATACCCAACACATGTACATAAGAATCTACTCATAAACGACTCTAAAATCGACACGAGTTCCTCAAGAACTCAACAATTACATCCTAATTCAAGAATGAAAGCCAAAACTTTCAACTTTCTAGAACAAATTTCGCTGAAATAAACATGATTGGCGCATGGGTGAACAAACTCAACACTATGGAAGCTTACATACCTCTTAGGGTTCAAAGCCATGGCAAAAATCCACAACAAAACTCAAGAACCTCGACAAACGCCTTCATCCTTTCCTCTTTTATCCTCTTTTCTCTTCTTGAACTCTCAACTAAAACCCTAGGCATATATTAGGATTATAAAACTGAACCTAATCATATCAGACCCCTAAAACTTTACTAAAAATGAATTAAATCTGATTGGGTAAGGAAAGGACCAAAATACCCCTCACTATTTTTGGGTAACTTTCCTTATTTGGATAGACCGACTTCAAACGGGCATATCTCCCTTATACGAGCTCAAAATTTAGAAAACTTGGTGGCATTGGAAAGAGGATTCCAAGAAATTTCATTTGATATCTTGTTGCCCACCTAAATCATCTTGTACTTAAGGTTATGGTCGTTTGAAGTTGACCCAAAACTTAAAGGAACTTAGGAATGACTTGAATGAACTCTCTTTAGTTCTTCTTGGAACTCAAGGTGCTACATCTAGTAACCTTAACACTTAGGAAAAATTTTAATTCCTTAGTAAAATCTCACTCACTACGAAGAATGGTTCGAGTCTTAGTTCAAAAAAAATTTGGGGTGTTACATCTTGCTAGTTGTTGTTAAATTAGTAGAGATTCAATCGACTAGGTGACAATTAGTACAAGTCAAAAGTTGTAAATTGAGTTGGTTGTGATAAAATCTCCCCGCATGGATATAGTATGACAAAATTAGTAAAAAATAAATATTCTACAATCACTAACTCTCTTCGGGTTTTTTCTCTACCAAAAGTTCCCTAACTTTCCACAACAAAATATGATAATTCTAAAATTTAAAGTAAAAGCTTCACATAGAAAGTAAAAAAGATGGAAAAGAAATGAAGATTCTGATAGATCAGAGACTTGATTGCAATCTTCTTTGCATCAGACCATCAATTCCTCTTCAGAAATCACAATGGTTGCATCTCTTCCTCGAAATTTATGGTGGTGACCATGATCAGCTGAACCAGAAATTTCTGAGGCAACATAGTAGAAAATAAAATAGGTTGTTGGAGAGTGAGCTGTGTTAGAATTTCGAGAAAATTGAATAAAAGGTTTCAATTAAGCTAGGTTTTGTTTTTGGTGACACTTTGACCAAGAAAGGGTCAAACCCTCTTAAAATGTAATTAAGTTATGTAACACCCTGGAAACTAGTAGGCTAAACTAGAGCTAAACATGAGGGTTAGAGCCATGAAAGTGGGCAAGGTCCAAGGGAGAGTACTAGGGCAGTCCACTCTCCCCTAGACACTGCCCAAGCAACCATGACCACCACCACGGCTCGTGGTGAAAACCACGGCCCTTGGTGTGGCTCGTGGTAGGCTAGGCAGTAGCCTCCCCAAACTGCCCAAAACAACCCCCTCTTCACGAGCCACTTCACGGCTCGTGGTGAAGACCACGGCTCGTGGGAAGGCTCATGGAGGGGAGTTGAGTATGTAAGGGTTGAGAAGAGGGTGGCTTAACCACTTCCTCAAGGCCCACGAGAGGGACTATGACTCATGGTAGGCACCATGGATCGTGGAGCCCTCCGTGAAGGTGCCTTAGAGTTCTGGGGATAAGGGCACACTTGCCTAGCCACTACCTCAAGGTCTACGAAGGGGACCATGGCTCGTGGTCATGACCACAGCTCGTGGGACCTCACGTGGTCCATGGGCAGGTCATTTAAAGTTGAGGATTAATTGGTCTTTTCCAATTTTAATCCAATTAAAGTGAGGTCATTTTTCCTAAGTCTAGGACCATTATATAAGTCTTTTTAACTCTAAAACTCACCCATTCAATTCATATTTTCCCAAAATCCAAATTAAATCCTCAAAAGCTCTCCTCTCAAATATTTCTCTCTATAGAAACTAGAAGAAGAAGAAGAAGAAGAAGAAGAAGAAGAAGGAAGTTTAACTAGGATCAAGGTCAAGGTTCAAATCCTCCATTGAAGTTTAGAATTAGGCTTTAATGTTAAGGTATGGTAGCCTTCATCCATGGACATCTTTTATCCATGGAGTTCCTTCAAAATTCAATTTCAAAAGAAAGATAGAAATCATCAATTGTTAGGGTTTGATTCAAAAGTCATGGGTTCCTTTCAAACTTGATTCTAATGGTTGAATTATGTTATTATGATCATGAACTGATGATTTACCAGGGTTTTTATGATGTATCCCCAAGAACCTATGTAATTCCCTTATTTCTTAATTTTGATCTTATGATGTGGGTCTTTGTTGATGAAAGGTGAATTTGATGAATTGATGCATGAGATGATTGAATCTCATGAATTATAATGAAATCCATGTCTAATGCTTGAATTCTAGATGTGATGATTGAAAGTAGTTTATGAACCTTGAAAGAGCAAAGTAAGAGATTAGGCATATTTTTATGAAATCTATGTAAATGCTTTGAGAACACTTTGAGAGTAAAGTGTCAATGATTATGCTAATGTTGTTGTGTTTATTGAAAGGACATTCTCATGAACACATAATGAACATGATGTGAAAGGTTTTCTCACAAAATGAAGATTCTAGGGTTGAAAGGCTTTCTCACCTAATTGAATCTAAGATGTACATGTAGACATGGACGGTGAAAGGTTTTCTCACGCATGATCTAATGAGCGATCCTAATGAACTAACTTGGATTGATTGTCAAGGACATCCTTCCATGATACATGAGTTAAGTAAGACTTAATAAGTATTCTGTGGGATTTATGCTTAGCACTATGTGGATATTGAAATGAGATGGAAGTTTTTTACGTTAGTTGAGTCCAGGCTTCCCATGTATGTCTCATGAGATGGAAACCTTCTACGTCAGTTGAGTCTGGATTTCTTGCAACAATCTCTTTATCCCATAAATTATGTGCCCCCGTAGGTCATTTAGCTAGTGGATCCACCTAAGCTAACAAACCTTGGTTCTACCTTAGGCAAGTAGGACAACCCTTTTAAGTGTGGGTAACACCGGGTGATCATGTTATAGCTCACATGATCTCATGTCGGTTAAGGCTATCTCCCACAAAAAGAACATGAGTAATGAACCAAGGTTACTACATGAAGTATGGTATATGAGTTCAAAGGTTTTAAAAATGATGCTAGTTTGCATTGAATATGATGATTATGACTTATGTTTTCCAACAATCTCTATGATGATGTTTAAACTTGGTAAATTTCATGATGTGAAATGAAATGTCCCTTTTAGCATGTTTTAAATGTTTTTATGCATAGTTATCATACTTGGTGCATTTTTGTACTAACACATACTTTTGCCTACATTTTTCCCAAATATCGGGTTCGGTAGTCAGGGACAGTTTCGTGGCTAAGTGTTAATCTTGAGATTCCAAGATTTGGTGAGTCCTCATGCTTCGAGGATGGATTTATTTTTTTAGTTTCCATTTATTGTATTTCCTTTTTGGGCATGATGTATGGGCTAGGCCCAATTTCATTCGGTATTGTAATAGATGGTTATAATGAGACAAGTGTCCATACTTCCTCTTTCTTTTATAAAAAACTTTTTAGACTTGATATTATGTTTTACTCTTATTTTTCTATTTCTTATGTTATGAGGACTAAGTGGCTTGTATGGGGTCCTTTGGGGTTCTATACACCTTGTTACATCTAGGGGGTACCCCTGGGTTGTGATAAACTTGGTATCAGAGCACAAGGTTTAGAATGGTTCTAGGATGATGTCTCATAAGCCACGTCTAGTAGAGTCTTGTTCATAAGTGTAAAGCGCGCCACATTTATGAATGAGAGGCTACAAGATGATTAGAAAACTTCACTTCTTCATTACTCTAAGTCATGTCGTAGAGTGTAACTCTATAAGATCTCTCTCATAATCCTTGCCATATGTTCTTCAGGATATGAATATTAGAAGGGCTGCTAGAAGGATGGAAGGTGACAATGTGGAACAAGGAGCTCTTCCCCAAGCTCTGATGGATCTTTTGGCTGAGAATGTTACAAATGCAGAGTTTAGGTAGGCTTTTCAAATGTTGTCCCAAGCCATGACGGCACAAGCTAATAGAGAAGTGGTAGCTCCTGTGAACCCAATAGTGGGTACGGCCGCTTCAAGAGTGAGGGATTTTATGAGAATGAACCCGCTGGAGTTTTAAGGCTACAAAGTTGAGGAACACCATCAAGAGTTTGTTGATGAGGTCTATAAGGTACTTGATATCATGGGGGTGACTCTGGTAGAGAAGGTGGAGTTGGCCGCTTACCAATTCAAAGGGGTTACTCAAGTGTGGTATGACCAATGGAAAGAGGTTAGGCCGGTAGGAATGGGTCTCGTAGAGTGGGAAGTGTTTAAATTGGCGTTTCTTGATAGGTTATTTCCCCTAGAGATGAGGGAAGCAAAGGTGCAAGATTTCATTAACCTTCGTCAAGAAAGTATGAGTGTGAAGAAGTATGCTCTAAAGTTCACTTAATTGTCTAAGTATGCTCTAACAATGGTTGCAGATTCTAGGGCTAAGATGAATAATTTTTTGACGGGTATATCTGATATGGTAGTTAAAGAGTTCCGTACCAGCATGCTCATTGGTGACATGAACATCTCCCGTATAATGGTCCATGCACAACAAATTGAGGAGGAAAAACTCAAGGAAAAGTCTAGGGAGGTAAAAAGGGGTAGGATCGGTGATGGAAATTTTTCTAATGCAAAGTCCGATGGACAAGGTCGACCTAGCTTTTGACAAAGGTTTTCCGATCAAGATTCCTCTAAGGATCCTCCTAGGTTTAATACGGATAGGGTGTCTAACCCTAAACCTCAAGGAGGAAATTGAGGTGTTACTTCTTTGGCTAGATCTACTTGTGTGAAGTGTGGGAAGAAACATGATGGTAAGTGTCTAGCCAGCACGGATGGTTGCTATGGTTGTGGAAAGAGTGGTCACAAGATTAGAGATTGCCCGATGCTCAAGGTTAAGGGAAGAGAGGGCAAAAAATCTCCTCCTAGCAGTTCAAATTCCGATGCTCCCAAGAAAAACCACTTCTATGCTCTCCAATCTCGAGGTGACCAAGAGAGCTCTCCGAATGTAGTCACCGGTATGTTAAAAGTTTTTCTTCATGATGTGTTTGCCTTGTTAGATCCCGGTGCTACTTTATCTTTTGTGACTCCCTATGTGACAATGAGGTTTGATGTTCCTCCAGAAGTGTTGTTAGAACCTTTTTCTGTATCTACTCTTATTGGTGATTCTGTGGTGGCTAAGAGGGTTTATAGAAGATGTCCCATTCCTTATCCCATGGAGTTACTTTTTTTGACTTGGTAAAGATTGACATGTTAGAATTTGATATGATTCTTGGTATGGATTGGTTGCATGCATGTTTTGCCTCCATTGATTGAAGAACTCGGGTGGTTAGATTCCAATTCCCGAATGAGCCTATCCTAGAGTGGAAGGAGGGAATTCCATGCCTAGAGGTCAATTTATGTCTTATCTTAAAGCTAGAAGGATGATCTCAAGGTTACTTTTATCATCTTGTTAGAGTGAGGGATGTATATTCTGACACCTCTACTCTTGAGTCGGTTCCCGTGGTTAATGAATTCTCAGAAGTTTTCCCCGATGATTTATCTGGTATTCCTCCCAAGCGGGAAATAGATTTTGGTATTGACCTTCTCCTGAATACGCAACATATCTCTATTCCTCCTTATAGAATGGCTCCGGATGAGTTAAATGGGTTGAAAGAGCAACTAAAGGATTTGTTGGATAAGGGTTTCATCCGATCAAGTATCTCTCCATGGGGTGCTCTTATGTTGTTTGTTAGAAATAAAGATGGGTCTCTTAGAATGTGCATCGATTATCGTCAATTGAATAAAGTGACCATTTAGAACAAGTATCCTCTTCCAATAATTGATGACTTGTTTGACCAACTTCAAGGGGCTAGTTATTTCTCTAATTGATCTTCGTTCAGGTTATCACCAATTGAGGGTGAGAGGGGATGATATTCCAAAGACGGATTTTCAAACCCAGCATGGTCATTATGATTTTATGGCTATGTCGTCGGGGTTGACTAATGCTTCGGCGGTGTTTATGGATTTGATGAATAGGGTGTTTAGACAATATCTTGATATCTTCGTAATTATGTTTATTGATGATATTTTGATCTATTCAAGGAGTGAGAATGAGCATATGGACCATTTGAGAATTGTGTTGCAAGTTCTTAAGGACCAACAACTTTTTGCAAAGTTTAGCAAGTGTGAATTTTGGTTAAGGTCTGTAGCTTTTCTTGGTCATATTGTGTCAAGCAAGGGAATTGAGGTAGATCCTAAGAAGATGGATGCGGTCAAGAGTTGTCCTAGACTCCTTCTGACATTAGAAGCTTTCTAGATTTGACCGGTTACTATAGAAGGTTTGTTGATGGATTTTCTTCCATTGCTTCTCTTTTGACAACTTTGACTCAAAAGAAGGTTAAGTTTGTGTGGTTAGAATCTTGTGAGAAAGTTTCCAAGAGTTGAAAGATAGACTTACGTCCACTCCAGTGTTGACCTTACCGAAAGGTACGGATGGTTTTGTGGTGTATTTTGATGCCTCTGGAGTTGGGTTGGGATGTTTGCTTATGCAAAATAGTAAGGTGATTGCCTATGCTTCAAGGCAACTTAAGGTCCATGAAAAGAATTATCCTACCCATGATCTTGAGTTAGCGGCGGTTGTTTTTGCCTTAAAGATATGGAGGCATTATTTGTATGGTGTCCACGTAGATGTGTTTACCGATCACAAGAGCTTAAAATATATGTTTAGTCAAAAGGACATGAATCTCTGCCAAAGAAGGTTGTTAGAACTATTGAAGGATTATGACATTAGTGTTCTTTATCACCTCGGTAAAGCTAATGCCATTTGGCATGCATCCTTTTATGATGCAGATACAGGTAACCAGGATCAGCATCCAGTGCTTCGTTGATCCAGTTGAGCACTCAAAGTCATTTGGTGAGCCTTCTTGCTTTCCGGAGGGTCCCCTTTTATTGCATTATTTATTTCAGTTGTTAGAATGATCGGGGGTCTTGTCCCGACATTCCTCTTGAGTATTAGAGACTTCATAGATAGTTAGACATTAGTAGTTCATTAGTCTTATTCATTTCAGTTGTTTTGATCATAAGACTTGAGTTGCCTTTATGGCCAATTGAATGTTTTTCCTTTATACATTATAAGTTTGATTATGAATTTATCTCTTGAGTTGTCTTAAATGTTGATTAAAGTTCTCCGCTGAGTAGTAATCCAGGCCAAGGGTTCGCTTGGGGCCAGCAATAGTTCTCGAGTGTCAGTCCTGTCCAGCGTATAGGCTCAGAGTATGACAAACTTGGTATCAGAGCACAAAGTTCAAGAGTCATAGGAAGTCTATGAAGTCGTGTCTGTAGAGTCCTAGTTATCGGTGTGAAATGCGCCACATCTATAATTAGGGGGCTGCAACATTTAGGAACTATCTCACTTCTTTCATACTCTTTCGTGCGATAGAGTTTATCTCTAAAAAGTTTTTGTCTAACTCGTGCATGCGCGTATCTTTCAGATCATGCCTCCATGAAAAGTTGTCTGAGGTCATTCCGCCAGGAGGAACGCTGAGGAACAAGGGGTTCCTAATGCACTAGGAGTGCAACCCCAAGGAGAGGTCACCAATGCTGAATTTCGAGAAGCTATTTGAATGTTGAGTCTAGTGGTGATCAACCAGGTTGGGCAACAAAGAGGAGTTAGATAGGATGTGGCTGATACGTCTAGAATCCGTGAGTTCCTTAGGATGAATCCTCCAAACTTCACTGGTTCAAACATCAACGAGGATCTAGAAAACTTTGATGAGGAGCTTCAGAAGGTTTTTGTGATTATGCACATTGCTGATGTTGAGAGGGTGGAACAAGCTGCATACCAATTGAAGAGTGTTGCTAGAATCTGGTTTGATCAATGGAAAAAGAATAGAGTTGAGTGTGCACCACTTGTGAGTTGGGCTATGTTTGAGGACGCCTTCTTGGAGTGTTTCTTTCCCCGCAAACTGAGAGAAGCAAAGGTACGAAAATTCCTTACTCTTAAGATGGAATCTATGAGCGTGCACGAGTACAGCCTTAAATTCACCCAACTTTCCCATTATGCTCTGAAGATGGTTGTTGATATGAGTAGTAGGATGAATCTATTTGTTGATGGGTTGTCTCGTCTGTCAAGTAAGGAAGGTAAGGCAGCTATGCTAATAGGTGATATGGACATAGCAAGGTTGATGATCTATGTGCAACATGTCGATAAGGATAAGATGAGGGATAGAGAGGGGTTTAGAAACAAGAAGGCAAAGAAATCAGGGAATGAGTCCGGACAGAAGAAAAATAATACCAACCAGTCATCTTCCAACATAAGCAAAACAGACCCGCTCCATCATCTGCTAGTGCACCTGCACCAAGGAACAAAGGTGAGTACAATAGTAAAAATTCACAAAATTTCAGAGCTAGACCTACACAGTCTCAAGGTAGTGTGGCACAAGGAGGTAACTGGGAACCTACATATGCTAAGTGTGGTAGAAATCACCATGTACGTGTCGTTATGGATCCACAGGGTGCTCCAATTGTGGTCAAGAGGGCCACTTCATGAAAGAGTGTCCCAAGAACAGGTAGGGCAGTGGAAGTAGGGGCAATAGAGCCCAATCTTCTTCAGTTGCTCCACCAGACAGGGCTTCACCTAGAGGAGCTACTTCATGGACTGGCGGAGGAGCAAACTTCCTATATGCTATCACTAGTCGCCAAGAGCAAGAGAATTTGCCAGATGTTGTCACTAGTATGATCAAAGTCTTTAATTTTGATGTTTATGCTTTGCTAGATCTAAGAGTGAGTCTATCTTTTGTGACTCATTATGTTGCGATGAATTTTGATGTCCTTCCTGAGCAACTTCTTCAGCCCTTCAGTGTTTCTACACCTATTGGTGAGTCTATTCTAGCTGAGAAAGTCCATCGTGATTGTACCATTTCCATCAATCACAAGAGCACCATGGCTGACTTAGTTGAGTTAAATATGGTAGATTTTGATGTCATTCTAGGTATGGACTGGCTTCATGCCAGTTATGCCTCTGTCGATTGTAGAACTCTAGTTGTTAATTTCACTTTCCTAATGAGCCAGTTCTAGGGTGAAAGAGTAGTTCAGCAGTGCCTAAGGGTTGTTTTATTTCCAACCTTAAGGCGAGAAAGTTAGTTTCCAAGGGTTGTGTCTATCACTTAGTCTGAGTTAATGACTCTGGTGTTGAGACACCTCTTATTGAGTCAGTTCCATTTGTGAGTGAGTTTCCAGAGGTCTTTCCAGATGATCTACCCGGAGTCCGTCCTGAGAGAGAAATAGACTTCGGTATAGATATTCTTCCCGATACTCATCCTATATTTATTTCGCCATATAGGATGGCACCAGCAGAGTTGAAAGAGTTAAAAGAGCAGTTGAAAGATCTCTTTGAGAAGGGTTTTATTCGACCAAGTGTCTCACCTTGGGGTGCTCTGATCTTATTTGTGAGAAAGAAAGAATGTTCTCTTTGAATGTGTATAGATTACCGTCAGTTGAACAAGGTTATTATCAAGAATAAGTATTCTTCCAAGAATTGATGATCTCTTCAATCAACTTCAGGGTGCCACTTGTTTTTCGAAAATAGACCTCAAATCTGGCTATCATTAGTTAAGATTAAGAGAAAGTGATATCCCTAAGACAGTTTTCAGGACCCGTTATAGTCATTATGAGTTCCTAGTTATGTCCTTTGGTCTGACCAATGCTCATGCAGCATTTATGGACCTTATGAATAGAGTATTCAAGCCTTATTTAGATATGTTTGTTATCGTATTCATTGATGACATTCTAATCTACTTGATGAGTGAGAAAAATCATGCTAGCCATCTCAGAATATTTCTCCAAACTCTAAAGGATAAGGAGTTATATGCTAAATTTTCTAAGTGTGAATTTTGGCTTGAGTCTATGCATTCTTAGGTCATATTGTTTCCGGTGATGGGATTTGAGTTGACACTCAAAAGATAGAGGCAGTACAGAATTGGCCTAGACCCATGTCTCCAACTGATATTAGGAGTTTTTGGGGTTGGTTGGATATTATAGAAGGTTCATCGAGGGGTTCTCATCTATTTCATCTCCTCTGACCAAGTTGACTCAAAAAATGGTTAAGTTTCAATGGTCTGAAGCTTGTGAGAAAAGCTTTCAGGAATTGAAAAGGTGGTTGACTACTGCCCCAATATTGACCTTACCAGAGGGTGCGCAAAGCTTTGTGGTTTATTGTAATGCGTCCAGAGTTGGTTTGGGTTGTGTGTTAATGCAGAATGGCAAGGTTATAGCTTATGCCTCCAAACAGCTTAAGGTTCACGAGAAGAATTACCCAACCCATGATCTAGAGTTGGTTGCCGTAGTATTTGCTTTGAAAATATGGTGTCACTATCTTTATGGTGTTCATGTAGATGTGTTCACCGATCACAAGAGCCTTCAGTATATGTTCAATCAAAAAGAGCTTAATCGCAGACAGAGGAGGTGGTTAGAGTTACTCAAGGATTACGACATGAGTATTTTATATCACCCAGGTAAGGCTGATGTGGTTGTTGATGCTTTGAGCAGGTTGTCTATGGGTAGTACCGCCCATGTTGATGAAAACAAGAAAGAGTTAGCAAAAGATGTGCATATACTTGCGCGATTGGGAGTTCGTTTAATGGATTCCAATGAAGGAGGAGTGGTGATGATGAATGGGGATGAATCATCACTAGTGTCTGAGGTGAAAGAGAAGCAATACCAAGATCCTATTTTGCTTGAATTGAAAGCAAATGTTCATAAGCAAAAAGTGATGGCTTTTGAATAAGGGGGAGATGGTGTATTGAGGTATCAAGGTAGATTGTTTGTGTCAAGGGTGGATGAACTCCAAGAGAGGATCATGGAGGAAGCTCATAGGTCCAAATATTCTATCCATCCGGGTTCCATAAAGATGTATCGTGATTTGAGAGAGGTTTATTGGTAGAGTAGTATGAAGAAAGGTATTGCAGAGTTTGTTGCTAAGTGTTCGAATTGCCAACAAGTTCAAGTAGAGCACCAGAGGCCCGGTGGTATGGCTCAGAATATAGATCTTTCGGAATGAAAGTGGGAGAGGATCAATATGGACTTTATTATAGGTTTACCGCGGTCCCGCAGGCAGCATGATTCTATTTGGGTGATTGTAGATCGAATGACTAAATCAGCCCACTTTTTGCCGGTAAAAACTACTCATTCATCAGAAGATTATGCTAAGTTATATATTCAAGAGGTAGTTAGAATTCATGGAGTCCATTGTCGATTATATAAGATAGAGGTGCACAATTTACTGTGCAATTTTGGAAGTCCTTCCAAAAAGGTTTGGGTTGAAAGGTGAATTTGAGTAGTGTTTTTCATCCTCAGACTGATGGTCAAGCAGAGCGCACTATTCAGACTTTAGAAGATATGTTGAGGGCTTGTGTGATTGATTTCAAAGGAAATTGGGATGAACACCTACCTCTCATTGAGTTTGCTTACAACAATAGTTATCATTCTAGCATCCAAATGGCTTCATATGAGGCTCTTTATGGGAGTAGATGCAAATCTCCTATTGGATGGTTTGAGGTTGCTAAAGCTGGATTGATAGGACTAGACTTAATTCATCAAGCTATGGAAAAAGTTATGATTATTCAAGAGAGGTTGAAAACAGCGCAGAGTCGTCAAAAATCCTACAATGATGTTAGGAGAAGGGACTTAGAGTTTGAAGTAGATGATTGGGTATACTTGAAGGTTTCACCCATGAAGGGTTTTATGAGATTTGGTAAGAAGGGGAAGCTCAGCCCCCGGTATATTGGTCCTTAGAAAATATCTAAAAGGATTGGTAATGTAGCTTATGAGTTGGAGCTACCGCAAGAGTTAACAGCAGTTCATCTAGTGTTCCACATTTCCATGTTGAAGAAGTGTATGGGCGATCCTTCACTTATCATACCTACTGAAGATATTGGTATTAAGGATAGCTTATCTTATGCGGAGATTCATGTTCAGATTCTAGATCACCAAATTCGTAAGTTGAGGACCAAGGAGGTACCATCAGTTAAGGTCTTATGGATGAATCAGTTTGTTGAGGAAGCTACATGGGAGGCTGAGGAAGATATGAAGAAGAGATACCGACATCACTTTGTGCCAGGAGAAATTCCAAGTCAAGGTACTTATTCTCTTCTTAGTACTCTTTAAATTGATATACTAAATGTGTTAGATTTGCTTGTTGGGTGGTTGAGCTGAAAGTTAGATGTTACACGCTTAGCCTACTAAGAGTAATCTCATTCGAGGACGAATGTTCCAAAGGGAGATATATTGTAACACCTCGCTATTTGAAAGATCTAGAATTAGAAAGAACCATTTTTGGAAAGAATAAAAATCTGAAATTTGGCAAATATGTTAAGTATGAGTTTTGGGTAAACTTCAAACGACCATAACTCCTGGTACATGATGATTTAGGTAGGCTACAAGATATCAAATGAAAGGTCTTTGAATTATCTTTCCAACGCCACTGAGTTTGCTAATTTTTGAGTTCGTACGAGGGAGATATGCCCGTTTGAAGTCGGGCTGTCCAGATAAGGAAAGTCAACCGAATTTTAGAGGGGTATTTTGGTCTTTTCATTACCCAATTAATTTATTTCATTTTTAGGAATTCATTTGGGGTCAAAACTAAGTTAGTTCAGTTTACGCAATTAAGAATTATGCTAGGGCTTTGAGAGAAGAGAAAAGAGGAGAAAAGAGGAGAAAGGTCAAGGCGTTCTTTGAGATTTCTTGCGGAATCAAAGTCGTTTCACGAAGGGTTGATCTCTAAAGAGGTATATGAGACTTTCATAGCGTTGGGTTTGTTCACCCACGCGGAAATCATGTTTATTTCAGCGAAATTCTTTCTAAGAAGTTGAAAGTTGATGATTTTGAATTGTGTTCTTCAATATTGGCTTTCATTCTTGAGTTAAGTTGGGATTGCTGAGTTCTTGAGGAAATTGTGTCGATTTTAGAGTCGTTTATGAATATATTCTTGTGTACATATATTAGGTATCTGAATCTAAAGAGAAATAGAGAAAAAAGAATAGAATTTAGGCAAATTGGGGTTAGAAAACAAAGAAGGAAAAAGTTGGGCGAATCTGGCAACCTAGTCCGCGTCGCGGACTTGCCTTACCTATGCAAAGAATTTTTCTTCGCGTCGCAGACTTGCTTTAGATAGTGATTTCTTGATCATTTCTCATGTTTAACTATCTAAAAATACTACTAAATATCATGAGATCTTTCCTATCACAAATCACAACCTTGAATTCATAAATCAAATTCAAGGTAGAGTTGATAGTCAAGCCTTGAGGGTTCTTCGAGTCATTTTAAGAAGTCTTTTACAAATCTTTTAAACTTGTTTCAAGACTTAAGCATTGAGATTGAGAAAGAGTAGAGCCGAGTTCATTTCTTTAAAATGTTATATGGGGACTATGTATTCCCAAAGAGTAAATGTTTTCACATTAAAGATGAGAGGAAACACCAATTTCCAAATGAGTTTTCATGAGTAGTTTTGAGTTCCAACTGTTTTAAGAGATAAGTTTTGAGTAATAATCTCAAACGACAGAGAAAGAGTTATGTTTTTAAATATATGAGCTGAGTATATTTTGGGAGTAGTATTGAGCACCGATATGGGGACGAGTTCATAATAACTCAAGTCTCCATAAACCTTGTAGCCAATGTGGGTAGAAAGGGTCATACTTTTTAGATGATTCATTAATGCTTTTTAGCATAGACTAGTGGATCCACTTAGTTGAGGCGTTCTATATTCCTGCAAGTTATAGGACAGTTCTTGCAGCGTGGGCGAGACGTTGTATCATCACATAGCTCATAGTGATGGTTGTCAATTAGAGAAACTCCCACATAATTATATTAATTTATTATATATATATAAATTGAGTTGTTATTGTATTTCTCCAATATATTGAGTTGCTACTTACTGTTTAAATGTTTTATATAAACCGCATCTTTATTGTTGTTTATTTCTGCATTGAGTTGAGTATTCATGAGTTAAGTAAAGCTGAGGTAAGTGTTTCTTTCAGAATTTAGTTCAAGCTTATGTCATGTTTAGTTTTCCCCTCGCATGCTCGTATATTCAATATATTGATGTCATTTGGTCTGCATAGTTTTATGTTGCAGTTACAGTAACCAGGATCAGCATCCAGTGCTTCGTTGATCCAGTTGAGCACTCAGAGTTATTTGGTGAGCCTCCTTGCTTTTCGAAGGGTCCCTTTTTATTGCTTTGTTTATTTCAGTTGTTAGGATGATCGGGGGTCTTGTCTCGACATCCCTCTTGAGTATTAGAGGCTTCATAGACAATTAGGCATTAGTAGTTCATTAGTCTTATTCATTTAAGTTGTTTTGATCATAAGACTTGAGTTGCCTTTTTGGCCAGTTGAATGTTTTTCCTTTATACATTCTAAGTTTGATTATGAATTTATCTCTTGAGTTGTCTTAAATGTTGAGTAAAGTCCGTTGAGTAGTAAGTCAGGCCAAGGGTTCGCTTGGAGCCAGCAATGGTTCTCGAGTGTTAATCACGCCCAGGGTGTAGGCTCGGGACGTGACAAGAGAATCGTTACACATAATGTTATAGCATTTTTTTATTGCTAAATTATGGTCTAATGTAATAAAATATGGTCCAATTTAACATTTTTAATTACTAATTTTTTTAATTTAACATTTAATACATCCATCAAATTGACGTATGTGGCAACATTTGTATTTTCTGTTGGAACATATGGTCAATTTTGTGCTGAGATTAACATAGATAGGTCATATGTTGCAGCATATGGAGAACCTTACATGTGATTTTGATATTGATTCAATTAAATTTTGACCTAATACAACATGTAACACTAATATATAGTGTTACAGCATGTCTAATTGCAAAATTATGATCTAATGTACATTCATCAAATTTATCAATTATTCAATACATATAGTATTATACCACTAGTTCATCAAATGACTAAGTAATTTCATATGATATTAATATAACACAATAGAGAATCATAATTGCTAAATTGTGGTCTAATGTTATAAAATATGGTCCAATTAACATTTTCAATTACTAAATTACTTAATTTATCATTTAATACATCAATCAAATTGGCATCTATGGCAACATATGTATATTCTGTTGGAACATATGGTAAATTATGTATTGAAATTACCACAGATAGGTCACATGTTGCAACATATGAATAACCTTACATGTGTTTTTATATTAATTACAATTAAAGTGTGACCTAATACAACATGTAACCCTAATATATAGTGTTATAACATTTCTAATAATAGAAATATGGTCTAATGTAGTAACTTTCATCAAATTTATCAATTATTCAATACATATAGTATTGTATCACTAGTTCATCATCCGATGATATGTGATTGTGATATAATACAATAGAGAATCGTTATACATAGTGTTATAGCAATTTTTTTTGCTAAATTATGGTGTAATGTAATAAAATATGGTCTAATTTAACATTTTTATTACTAAATTACTTAATTTATCATTTAGTAAATTCATCAAATTGGCATCTGTGGCAACGTATGTATATTCTGTTGGAGTATATGGTCAATTTTGTGTAGAAATTACCACAGATAGGTCATATGTTGAAACATATGTATAACCTTAGATGTGATTTTTTATATTAATTTAATTAAATTTTGACCTAATATATACAACATGTAACACTAATATATAGTGTTATCGCATGTCTAATTACAAAATGATGATCTAATGCAATAACCTTAATCAAATTTATCAATTATTTAATACATATATTATTATACCACTAGTTCATTATCCAATGACTAAGTAATTTCATATGATAGCGATATAACACAATAAAGAATCGTTATACATAGTGTTATAGCATTTTATTGCTAAATTATGGTCTAATGTAATAAAATATGGTCCAATTTAACATTTTTAATTACTAAATTACGTAATTTATTAATTAATATATCCATCTAATTGGCATATGTGGCAACATAATCTACAAAAGTTGCAACATGATTTTCAAAAGTTGCAATCGAATTTACAAAATTTGTAACAGAATATGAACTAGTTGCAAAAGAATACGAATAAGTTGCAACATAATACAAACTATTTTATTTTCATGGGCGCCCCGACCCATAATTGGCCCAACAATAATTAACATATAATGTTGGCTGAGAAGGAGAATGGCATTTTAGACCTGTAACTATGACAAACTTCTTTTTGCCAAAGAAGAGTGTCATTCCACAATAATTAATCAAAACATCATCCTTCTTTTCATTATTCTCAAACATGAACCTTCTTTTCAAAAGTTCTTAGACAAAACTCATTTATAAACGTGTATTATTATTCATAGGCAAATCAAGATATTGCCCAAAATAACTATTCTTAAAAAAATCCTCCAAATCATTCTCCTGAAGTATTTTCCTGAAGGATTCAAAAACAATTCCCAAGGCTGACCTTATAATGCTATCACCAGTAGCATTTAACTGGAAATGCACAAGAAAAGTGTATGCATTGACAGTTTTGACAACATCATCCTCAACTTCATTTTTTTTTCTTCCTCCTCAACTTCATTTATTTCTTCTTCTTTCTCAACTTCTATTTTTTCTTGTATGTGTTCCTTATCCTCAATTTTTTCTTCACTTTCTTCTTCCTTAGTTTTATTTTATACTGTCTTTCTTCCTCATTCTCAATTTTTTTTCTTGTCCTTCTTCATCAGCTTCATTTTTATCTTGTTGTTTTTCATCATCCTCAATTTTTTCTTGTCCTTCTTCATCTTCATCAACTTCATGGAGAATTTCAAGTTCTTCTTGAGAAACTCCTACTTCTACTTGAGAAGAAGAAACTCTTGATTCTACTTGAGAAAAAACTGCTTCGGATGCAACCTCTTGTAAAAGAGAGGAACTAAAATTTCAGTTGTTACTACAATTTTTCTTTTGACAGGAGGCATTATATTTGTATCTGCAAAAATTTATCAACAACCAACCACAAAATCAAATATTTCTTAACAAAAATAACAACAACCAAACATAACACGCATCAACAAAACAACACATCACCCCCTCACAAAACTCCAAATACGATTAAATACCACACATGAACCAACCAACCAACCACAAAACCCTCCCTAAACTCTAACCAACCAACTACAAATTGAAGCTTTTTGAAATCAGATAATATTTCAAAAAAAATAAAAATAACAACCAATCATTAATCACTAAAAACCTCCTAATTTAATATCAGCAAATATTTTAAAATCCTAATTTAATTTTAATTGAGAAGATATCGACGATAAAAGGAATGAGCGACAATGATGACCTGGTTGAAACTATTGTAGAGACACAGAAACTGCAACAGATTACACTTTATGTTGTAAAAAATATCACAACAACAAGTGGGTCTGTGGAGAAATAATGAAGAAACCAAAGAGAGAGAAGAGAAATAAAATAGAAGAGAGAGAAAGAGGAGAAAGAGAAACAAAAAGTTGATTTTCTTAATATGAAGTGTCGTTCATCCCCAAGTGTCTTTTATATAGATGACTGTGTGTTTCTTTCTTTTAATTTTTTTTAAATTTTGGCAAGTTGCATATGTCAATTCAAAGTGACATATGTTGCCACATATCACCTTTATGTTGGGGCACATGCAAATAATTGTGTGATTTTTTATAACAAAGGTTATATATGTTGTCATAGATATCAATTTATTGTTGACACAGATGAACTTTTTGTTGCCACAAATGAACCTTTTGTTGACACATGTTGCCATAGATGAATCTTTTGTTTCAATATATGAGTAACTTGTTACTACATATGACCATTTTGTTGCTCTAACACATAGGTGACATATTCTAACATATCACTAATATGTTGCAACATACGACACTTCTTTCAACAAATGAAATATATGTTGTACAACAGAACAAACTATATTTGTACAATCATATGGACAAAATGGTCACAAAAAGAAGAACAAAAGCAATGAAAGGTGACTTTTCACTGAACCACAATACATATACATTTCCTCAAAATTAGGGTATTTTTGGGTTTGTCGATTTTCTATCAAAAACAAGAAATAATAGGTATCATTACACCTTATTCAATTTTCACATCTATAGAACGATTTCTTGTTCAATAACCCAAGAAATGAACTAAGTATCAAGAGTTTGTTGTTCGAAAATTCTAAAATATTTCAAAAAAAAATGAGTGACCCATTTTAAGAAGAGTGGCAGTCGAAGACGGCATTTAGTTCAGAAAGAGAGAGTGAAGGCCGGAGATGAGGAGGAAGAGAATGAGAATATTTGTTGATGGTCGGAATTTCTAAGGAAGAAGAAGAAGAAGAGAAGAACTTTTGAATCCTATTTTCTTTTAGCTTTTTCCCTTTTTTTAAAAATGTTTGGTTAGAATTAGAGTAGTTGAAAAATGTAGTGTTTTTTTGTATTTTATAAAAGATTAGAAAGTTTGAAAATATTAATTTAGTCCCAAATTAACGTAATTACATTTTAAAGTGGGTGTCACCAAAAATAAAATCAAGACTTATTTGACACATTTTATTCAATTCTCTAGATAGTTTCTTCCCATCCCTGCCCCCAAGAAATTTAAGATAATACAAATTTACTTTTTCCACAACTATACTTTATCCTCCATTTAAACATTATGTTTTTTCACAAATAATATTATGATTTTAAAAGATATAACAAGATACACCACTAATGTAAAAAAACTATTTTGATTTTTAAGATACCATAATGAAATGATATACCACTAATGTAATAACAACTATTTTGATTTTTAAGATGCTAAAATTACCCTCAATGCATCAATAAAATATCCCTAAAGCTATAAAAAAAAAATACTAAGCAAGAGAACATCTAAATACAGATATCAATTTCATCCTTCAGATCTATTTGTAAATTTGACATCTACTCTTGATTTTCTCACTTAAAAGCTAGGTAATAAAAACGGAGTTTTGACAACTTATGTGTAACCTGGTACGAATGAAATCCACAAAGCTAACCATAATGATGCATAGTTGGTTCTTGACACACTTAGTTATAAATGTATCAAGATAAGAATTTTAGATATCACAAGCAGAATGTAAGTTTCACCTTCAAAACGAATTAGGTTATAATAGTCATAGAATTCAGTCTCCACCTTGTTATTGAGTTGACCTGTGCATCTCATCAATGGATAACATAAGAGATGCACAACACCAAATATTAAATGCTATAGCAATTAGCAACCTAAAGTCCAGAATAATCATAAGCCACTCAGGGGAGGGGAACAAATGCAAGTTCCATGAAAACAAAGATTGAACATAAACACAACTGCATTTAGAATTCACATTGATTGCGACCACTTCTACAAAATAGTGGCTTCACTTCAGCACCTCTTAATTGTATACAGGAACCCCAACAGCCAAAGCAAACAAATGCTAACTTTCATAACAGAGTAACTCGGGAGAAATGAAGAACCTAATTATTATTATTTTTTAAAAATAAAAATACAAGCTACTGTATTAGTACATGAAAAATGTATTTTGCTTGAAAGAATACAACACAGAAGCCATTCTAACTAAAATCTGCACAACAGTGTGAACTTGTTCATAGCTGCACAGGCAATAGCATTAAACTCCCAGCTGCCTCCAAAAGAAATGGCAAAAGAGGAACTTCCATGGCTGAAACTGAAATCTACAGGAAAAGTGAAGTGTTTCTGCTACTCCTTGCAACACTGCATTATGATCTATGTAGAACTCTAATCATTTTGAAGAAAGTACAATTGCTGTATATTTCCTGAAGCTGTCAAATCATGGGAGAACAGGTGAGAGAGAAGGTGCAAACTAGTTTCCATTACATAGATGATTGATCCATCACAATTACCATATAACCAGTCTTTAAAGCACCCATGAAGAGCTGCTGTTAAATCCTTTTTCCGGTTCTCTTCAAGGTCAGCTTCCCGCAAAATCTGCTTAAGACCTTCCAAGTTTTTATGCTGAAAGGACAAGTACGAATGGTAATTTGGCAAAAGTTCGACAATTCAACTAAACCATTAGAACATGGAATGGACTTTAGTGAAGATATAAGAATAATGATGCCATAGTAAACACACATTATAAATTATTTCAATAAGAAAATAGGAGTAGTTTTTCATCATACATTTCTCTGCTTCGATGCCAGGAAAGCATCAGGTAAAGGGAATGGATTGTCTTTTGTTGACCCAGATTGCTCACCTTCAGACCAGTTCGGAATCTGTGACATGGAGATATTTCCATATTAGCATGTAGAAGCAATTTAATAAGAATATAATCATCAGAGTAACAGATTTCAGCAAACTTTTTTTTCTTGAGAGAATAGGGAGCTCAGTTTCGGCAAACTAACAACAGGGAAACACGAACGGAAATGGAAGCAATACTATGGGAATTGGAAAATGAAACTCAAAACATGAACTTGTCTCTAGTTTGTCCAAACATACCAGAAAGTTAATGAATTGATCAGGGTCTACACGGCTGGCAGATTCAGTCTGCACATCAGAGACACCTGCAGGATGTGACAGTGAATCATGGGAATCAACAACACCAAGAGCCATGGGTTCATGCCATTTGTTGATGGCTGGGTCAATACCAACTCCATTTAGGTGCTCCTCCAGTTGAGGGTAAAAAGTATTGTATGGAGCAACCTGATGAAAACCATTAAGCATGTAGGGCACTACAAAATCTAAAAAGATTCCACGGAACATTAACTCACAATCAATAGTATGGACGTCTGGCAACTAACAATGCATATAATGAGGAAAAAACACTCCACTGTCAACTCTTACATCTGATTATAAAACAAGAAGAAATGTATCAACAGATCCCCAGTCAACTTAGGAGAATATTTCTTTCAATTTTATTGTTTTTGTTTTTTGAGAAGGTAACATGTATGTATCAGACACAATCCCATGTACTGAAACCATATATACAAGTGAGCAAAAGAGAGCAAAACCATTCTACTGCTCTAACAGGAATCTAATGTGTCTAGGATAGATATAGTATTCTCAGGGTAGATTTGATTGCACCAAAAACAGAAGAGCTTAATACAGTTAAAGTTTGATCTTCTGCACTGCATGGCTGCTGTTCTCAAAGCATCTAGAGTCACTTCCTTTCCAAATTTCCCACCAAATGCAAGCAGGGACCATGTGAGCAACTCCAAAAGAGAGCTTCAGTAATCCTTCTAGGCATTGTCCAGGCTATGCCTCTGAGAATAATGAAGATCTTCCATAACTGATTAGTTATCCTACAGTGCAAGAATAGGTGACTTAACTATGTCCACTTCCTTTTCAAAAAGAAAACATCTTGAGCAGCAAGTCCACTTCTTCTTGTCGCTTAAATTTCCATCTGTGAGCACAACTTCTTTTGCCAATAACCATGAGAAGCGTGCAACTTTGTATGGTATCTGGGTTTTCCAAATATGTTTCCAGGGCCAGTTGGTTACTTGAGTTCTTCGTTGGTTTGTCATTTAGTAGGCTACACTAACACTGAATTTCCCACTACTATGTCCTTGCCATCTCAAAGTGTCGTGTCCATTCCGAGTTCCTGGAAACTATCCAGTTGTTTGTAGAACTCAATCATTCAATTCATGACCCATTCGTTCAAGTCTCTTCTAAGTATCAGTTCCCAACCTTGATGTGACCATATTTCAGCTATGAATCTCTGTTGGTGATGAGTTGGAGCATATATGACAGCATACATCTTCCAGAGCTCCATTCCCCAGCCAATTATCATTCCAAAAGGAAGTAAGTCTACCATTCAGCACTCTGATAGAGACTTGGTTTTTTAGACCAGGCCATAATACCCTTATAGACCTCCAAAGACTAACTCCATAAGTTGAGTTGATTGGTTTAGAGCAGTGTTTTGGACGGCGAGAGGCGACAAGGGCCTGCCTCGCCGCGCGGCGAGGCGAGCGGCGAGGCACTCGCCTTTTTGAATCGAGGCGCCAATTAATACCAAAAATTAAAAATATTTAATTGCATATATAAATATCCAAAATCTCAATAGCAATAAGTCAATAACATATACTAGAACTCTAAAAGTCTATTCTTCTTCAAAACTATCCAACTCTTGAAGATCAACATCCTCTACATCATTATATTGCACCTCATCTTCTTCCTCCTCGTAGTCTTCATCAATTAGTGTTCGAGTCCTACTTGAAGTTGAACTTGTAGATGTAGTTTCTACTCTTTTGCCCTTGTCAAGTGCTCTTGATCTTGAAGAAAGTCCCCTAAGATGATAGATACTCTCATCAGCTCCAATTGTCGTAGCAACACTACCCCAAGTAAGATCATCATCCTCATATCCTAGTTCATTTTCTTGATCTTCGGGGCTTCCAACTAACCATTCATTTGAATCATCAATGTTATCCAAGAGAATTGGATCAATGAGATCACGAGCATCATAACGACGTTTCAATGTTCTATTGTACTTAATGTACACTAGATCATTGAGACGCGATAGTGCAAGCCTATTCCTCTTTTTGGAATGAATCTGCGCATAAATTATAGATATTAACTAATATATATTGATAATAATATAATATGGAAATTAGGATATAATTTTTTTTACTTGCGTGTTCAAACACACTCCAATTTCGCTCACATCTGGATGAGCTACATGTTAGGCTTAATACTTTCATGGCAAACTTTTGCAAGTTTGGTGTTTCACTACCAAATAGTGACCACCATTCAACTATAATAAAATAAATTTAAAGGTTAATGAGTATAAATAAGTCAAATAATTTAAGTAAGAGCTAAATCAACTCACTTACCCGGTGACCTTGTGTCTCTAGCTCTTTTAGCCGGACCACAACCAAATAGTCCATCCGCCATTTTGTACCTAGGAAGCTCAGCGACTAGTAAATCTTGTATTGTTGTATCGGGGATCATCTTCTCAACACATGCATAATACTCAGTCCACAGACTCTGTAGTAAAGTTTCCTCTTCTTGAGCTTTATAATACAATCCTGGGTTCAAAACATGGCCTGCAGCATGCAAAGGCTGATGGAGTTGGTCTGACCACCTTGCATCAATAATTTCAAACACTTTCTCATATTGCTTCTTAACTCCACGAAAACCCCATGCAATAGTTTCTTTGGCTCTATCCATTGCTTCATAAATATAGCCCATTGGTGGTTTTTTCTCCCCATCCACCAAACGAAGCACTTTTGTCAAAGGGCCACAAACTGTAAGTGCTCGAACAACATCATCCCAAAAGTGGGCAGAAATAATAAGATTGGCAACTTCTTTCCCCAAAGTTTCCTTTGCAAATTTACTTGAAGTCCATTCGGTTGAGAGGACTAAAGTTCTCAAGTTTTTTCTTTGTATGTACATAGCTCTCAAAGTCAAGAAGGCCGTTGCAAATCTTGTCTTGGCCGGTTTCACCAAATTTCTTTCCTTGGTGAATTTTCTCATCAAGTTTAACAACAATGGCCTTTGACTAATGTAAGAATGGATTCTGATGGCCTTCTTAAAAACTGTTAAAGTAAGATTATAGTAATTAGTAGCTAATGAGTATTAAATATTGACTATAAAGAAAGTTAGAGGATAGGAGAGTGATATTACCGGAAGCATATGGCTTAACCTTGAATATGTCACCAAACATCAAGTTGATGCAATGAG